>ML099837.1:13450-42175 GCA_003697995.1 Taxidea taxus jeffersonii | reverse complement strand
AGGAAGGAAGGAAGGAAGGAAGGAAGGAAGGAAGGAAGGAAGGAAGGAAACCTAACCCCCTGCCCTGCCCAGCGAGCGCCCTCTTCCCACTGCCATCTGCCAGGCCTGGCATGTTTTAGAGCTCCCCGAGTGAGTCTAATGCTCAGCCTGGTTGGAGAAGCACCAATAGGAAAATCCACTCCGTCCACCTTTGCACTCATCAAACATCTAAATCACAGAAGGGGACAAGCGGGAATGGAAGGGCTTTCTGCAAAAGAAAAGTCTAAAGCCAGAACGGTTTCCTCTGCCGCTGAAAGGACACCCGGCGAGACACATCCTGCGGGAAGAACCACTTTGTGCACAGAGACCGCAATGGGAAGTGAGAAGGAGGAGGTGGCAAACTGGAAGGATTCCTAAGGCTGGAGAGGGAGAAGGTCAAGGAGCTCTCTATGAAATTACCCTGTAGTCAGCTGAATAATATCATTGCCTATTGGCAAAAATGTGAGACCCCTCCCCCCCGCTTTTTAGAGAGCAAATAGGAATTTATTTTCTCCTCCAGGTGATTTTCTCCTTGGCAGGAAAGCTGCTTTGGTTGGCAGAGGACTGCCTGGATTGAGAGCAGGTGAAGAGGTGTGAACAACCGGCCAGCTGGGGCGGAGGGGGCGGGGAGACACGGATCTGGCATCTGGCTCCGCCCAGCCTTTTGCTCCTCCCCATCTCTGGATTCCCTGAAAGGTAAACTAAGAATGCAGCCCGACTCAAGACAAAGGCAAGACAAAGGACCGCCAATCCCAACAAGACTTTCCAACAGAAGAAAGAACCCGATGCTCCAGGAGTCAGGAAGGCAGGTCACATGAGATGGTAAGATCCAGGAGGGCAGGACCACACCTGCCCGGGGCACAGAGAAAGTGCTGGTGCTTATCTGGTGAATCCATAGACCAGTGCATTTCCCCACAGGTACTATTTTCAGTCCCTCTATATTTTGCGGCAAACCCTTAAAAAGTCTAAAAGGGGCACATATGGGCTCATTTTATTGGGTTTTTTTGTTTGTTTTGGTTTTTTGGTTGTTGTTTTTTTTTTTGTCAGAGCCACAACCAGTTAGAAGAATTAGTGATGGGTGGGAGGTAACCAATCCCTGACATTCACCACAAAAGGAGATGTAATTTGCTAGAAAGATCTAGCCTGCGGGTATCTGGTCCCATACATCACGTAAGACACTATGCTTCGAACTCGACCCCATAAAAGGTATACCAACCCTTCACGGAGAGGGGCCCATCCTGCACTGACCTGCGGTTAGCCCATCCCGCACACTGAAAATCAAGGCCTTATCAGGCCAATGACTGCAAAACGAAGGTCGGCTGATTTTTATTCATTGTATTATTATTAAGAAACTATATGTCCTACTAAAAGTGGAAGGAAAGAGCTTCTAGCGCAAATCCTAAGGAATGTACATGTGAAGGAGGGCTAACTACCTTCCCAGGGCAGCCAGTATTAGAAATGTTTCCTTTATGTGAAATGAAAAGCTGAAATATGCCTCTTTGCAAGTGCCACTCAGGGCTTGTGTCCTGGCCTTGCCTCGCAATACTAAACAAGAAAGCACTCTGAGACGTGAACTCAGCTCTCACGCCTCTCCTTGGCCATCTCTTGGCCAGGTCCTTCAGCCGCTCCCTGAATCACTAGAGCTCTCAACTCCTTTCTAACCTGACTCTGCTCTTCCAAATGTGCTCATTGGTCGATGCCCCTTTTCTATATTTGTAACTTAAAAGAAAAAAAAAATCCTCGCACCACGGGCTGCGGCAACTGAAAGCGTAAACTATCCTTTTGCGGTTTAAGTTAGTCTGATATGCTGCGCAAACACATTCCTTCTTCCTACTGTTTTAGGTGGTTGCTTAAACTTAGAATAGAAAGTCACTCTTCTTTCCTTTCCCCATGCACTGTGGAAACCCAGCTGGGGGTGGTGCTCAGTCTGAAGACGGAGCCACACTACATTTCAGCCTGCGGTTTCATTCTGGTGACTGTGTCTTCCAGACCCCATCGGCCGGACTTAGAGAGGCTTGTTTGGGAGATAGTGCATCACAGGTAGAAAAGGCAGGCGTGGACAGTGATCTTTATACGCTTCCCTATTTTCATATATCGATTTCCCTCAGCTCCCCTCAAGTGGGTTTGTCTATTTTACTCCAGAAATTAGAAGCCAGAGACTCCTAAACCACTTGAAAGTGTCTTTGGAAGAAGGATCTCTGACTTAGGAACCAATCTTCAACCCTGACAGATAATAACCGAAACAGAAGCCAAGCAGTACGAGGCTCTGTTCCCTGGTTCTCTAAGATAAAATCTAAGAACAGGGCACACCACCTCACTGTGGTGA
Organism: Taxidea taxus jeffersonii; assembly: GCA_003697995.1. Lineage (NCBI taxonomy): Eukaryota > Metazoa > Chordata > Mammalia > Carnivora > Mustelidae > Taxidea > Taxidea taxus. The sequence continues at coordinate 39,831 of ML099837.1, read as the reverse complement.
ACTGGAAGAAATGCAGGGCTCCACCGTCAAAGGCACATGGGGAAACAGAGACAGCCTGGCCCAGAGTTCCCGGGCATGAGATTCAGAGGACGAAAAGCTACGATCTGACAGCCGCCGCTGCCTGAGGTGCTAACTAAGCATGACGAAGCAAGGCTTTTCCTGCGCAAACACGCTCCTGACCCGTAGCCAGTGTTGCTAACTGGGCAGGACGCCCCACCCCTGTCACTGTGGCTCCTGCCTGGGTGTGTAGTGCGAGTGCAGAGGGTCTCCTCGTTCTTCTGTTCTGCTCACCGACACTCGCAGATGTGCCAGCGTGAGACTCATGGGAGTCAGCAGAGTCTGACTGCATTTCTTATTTAGGCAATGAATTTCACCTAATACGTATGTTTATCCGACAACAGAAGAAAGTATCCCTCCCCAACCTCACAGTCCCCTGACCTTAACCTCACTCCACTCATATCGCCAACATTTTAGAGATTAATAGACATATCTTAATCCTCTCTTTGTCTGTTATGCATGGGATTTATCAGTAGACATGCTTTTAATTTCAATAATGCATTAATAGATAACTTTTCAGAGCAGTGCTTAATATAAGGAAAGTGGTTTTTTTCAGGTTTTCCACTGCCAACCAAACGTTTAATTAAATGAGAGCCCTCTCGATGCACGATAGAGAGTTAGACCGTAGGGAATTTATAACGTTGTTAGGACTGTTTCTTTTTTTCTATCCGATTTATTAATTGAGCAATAAAGATACAAGAATATGTGACACACTGTACTACAGCGTGGGATTTCTTCTACTGAGCACCGCGGGAAAAAGAGACAGATTATAGTAAGAATTGAAAGAATTGAAAGAATTTTTTTTCCTCTGGTAGAAATATAAATGTTCAACTTACCTGTTTTTTTCCATTTAGAAAAACAGACGAGTAAGCTGTCCAGCGCAAAGTAAACATATAACTTGGTCTGATGTCCCACAGACAGACAGAGAAAGGATGGAGAAGAGAATGAGGGAAGAAGGGAGAGGAGAGAGGAGACAGGGAGCAGGGGAAAGGAGACACCTGTCCACTGAGGAAGAAAAGACGGCGTGGTCCCTGGGAGAGAGGCAGCCAGGTGCAAGGACGTGCAGAGACCCGAGCTAAAGGAAAGGTTCCTTGTCACACCCGGAGCTCCCCTGAGCTGTAGGCAGCCCCCTGGGGAATCGTAGCCCTCTGAAGGCCAGTGAGCTTCCAAACTGTGTTTCCAGGCCTTCTTCACTGTGACACTTTCATCTGATTAGAGGGATGATCACCAGTCCCCGGGGGTGGGCAGAGGTGGCACATGTGAGGAAATTTCCCTCTGGGCCATGAAGACAGCGGCCTGAGGACCTCCGCCTGTGAGAGGTGAACTGAGCCGAGAGGCAAAGCCAGCTCTAGCGCTGACGGGTCCCCAGGACAGGCAGCCGTCCTGGCCTGTGACCTCTCACAGGGGCTTACCTCCTCAACCATCTGCTTGACTTTCTTCTGCTGACAATGCACCATGTCGTCCAGGTGCCGGATCCGTTCCCGGAGGCTGGCCGACGCCTCCTCCAGCTGCTGATACCTGACACAGGGAGCAGAGTGAGGCCCGGGGTCCTCAACCACAGCAGCCCCACCAGCGCCGAGGGGCGCGGCGGAAGGCAGCCTCGCCCAGAACAGGAAAGGCCGCTCCACCACGCATGCCTCGTACTCCATGAGTCTCGGGGGGCGGGGGGCACTCACTACCTGTCAACCACCCACCCCAGGAGGAGCACAGGACTTTTACTCAAGTTCCCCCTTGCAAGGTTCACCTTGTATAAGGACAGCAACACTACTTTCCAGGGGCTGAAACAGAATTTGGGGGGCACCACGTACAGAAAAGGGGACTCTCTGTCCTGGGGTGAATACAATACTCTACACTATGCATTATACAAGTCAACGCCTTGAGTCGGAAAACAGAGGAGGCAGGAGTCTCCGACCACATCCCACTATCTGAAACCATGGGGCCGAGTCCTGGGAAGTCTGGAACTCGTGGTGTCTACACATCATTTATTCTGGGAAACAGGGAAACATGGTGAAAGACCTTCTCTGCATCAAAACAGATGAGGCCGTGTCCTAAGACGCTTGAAATTTTGTCTTAGCACAGCACAAACCACCCTCGGCCTTTGCTCAGTTCAGTGAGACCAAAGGAAGCGGCAGACAGACTCTTCAGTGCTTGGGGGCCACTGGAATGGAGCGGGGACACAGGGTCTGGTGGTCGGCTTACCCCTCCCCTCTCTGCCAGGCTACGTTAAAGCCTATAGAAGACTGCAAAGTCCGAAGTTGCAGAGAGGAAGGGAAACAGACATTTTGCAGCACAAACCACATGGCAGGCAGCGGGCGCCCCAGCTCCCTCGCTGTTAATGACCCCATGAGACCGGCACTCACCGTCATCCCCTCCCCCTTTAAAAAGAATTCTCACTTTGCAGATAAGCAAGGAATCTCAGCAAAGCTGCAAAGTTAAGCAGCTGGTTCAAATTGCTCGAATCATCCCAACCTCGCTTTCTTTCACCAAAGGGCCGTGCACAGCCTCTCTGCCTTCTGATTTCCGGGGGAGACCATGTAATATCACCCCCTCATTTTCGATGCAGGTTTTTATATGCCCATAGGCAGGGCACAAGGCCAGGTTTGAGTAAACAATGTTTGGACACCAAAAAAAGGCATTTTAAAATTAGTTTCCATTGCAATGGTGTTTAGTCACAGATGATGAGTGTTCTCATCAACAAGGTGCATCCTGTGGAGTTGAAGGTCATGGAGAACATTTAGAGACTGAACTTTTGCACCCGAGACAGGCTGCGGGGTGCTTGTCTGCTCTAACAACCAGCCATGGGCTGCAAGACGTGGCTGTGAGCACCCAGAGAAACTGGCCCCGGGGCAGAAGCTCACAGCCTGATGTTCAACACGTAGGAGTCTGCCATGGTGATGACCAAGGGAAGGAAAATGCGAGGACCTGCTGAGCCCACGGAAACACAGCATGTCCACCACCCAAGTCCGTTACATGGTAAAGGGAATCCGTCTTACCTTTCCTTGTCAGAGTCCATTATTTCCCCTGACATTTCTGTTTCATGCTCCAGGAGTTGGAGCTGCAGCTGATGACGTTCCTGAAACACGCCAATATTTGAATCAGTGCACGTGTATCGAGCGATTCCAGCACTCGTGGGGGCAAGTCTATAGGACGCCCAGTGGGGTCTATGCATCCACCCACTAGAGTCCAACCAAAGCTTGAAAATGCCAGAGCTCCTGGTCTGCATTTACAGATGTGTTTATGAATTAAAGACAAATATCCTGGATAAAGCCATTCAAGGTTTCTTTTTATGGGGTGCCTGGGTGGCTTAGTCGGTTAAGTATCCAACCTTTGGTTTGGGCCCAGGTCACAATCTCAAGGTCGTGAGATCGAACCCCATATCAGGGCCCCATGCTCAGCGGGGGGTCTGTTTGAGGATTTGTTCTCTGCCTCTGTCTCTCCCCCTGCTTGTATGCACTCTCTCTCCAATAAAAACAAATAAATCTTTTAATAAGTCAATGAGTCAGTATCCCATCAACCTAGGTTCAGATACCTTGTGAGAATTCATAGTTCTAGAAAATGAAAATCCATACTCTTCAGTCAGTGACCTGTGATATTGCAAAATTCTTAATGAATTTCTGCGTCATCAAGAAATGAATCTCTGGAATTTGGGTAATACCCTATATACTAAGCTAGGTGGTGTTTACACAAGTAGGTTCACTTGTAAAAGTGTATTGTGACCATCAGAATAATGGGCAACCGCCACATCCTAAGGCCTGATACCTGGGCATGTGTGGCCTTACCCAGAAAAAGGAACTTTGCAGATGGGATTAAGTTAAGGGTCTTAATATGGACGAATGACCCTGGATTATCCAGGGGGTCCTTACTGGCAGGAGGAAAAAGGGCTGGAGCCAGATAGAAACAGACTGGAAAATGCTACACTGTTGGCTTTGAAGCTGCCAGCTGGAGCCCTGAGTCAAGGAATGCAAGCAGCCTCTAGAAGTTAGAAAAACCTAGCAAGGGGCACCTGGGTGGCTCAGTGGGTTGAGCCTCTGCCTTCAGCTCAGGTCATGATCTCAGGGTCCAGGGATCAAGCCCCATGTCGGGGCTCATCAGGAACCCTGCTTTCCCCTCTGTCTGCCTCTCTGCCTACTTGTGATCTCTGTCAAATAAATTAATAAAATCTTCAAAAAAAGGAAAGCCTACCAAATGGCCTCTCCTCTAGAGCTTCCAGAAGGAACCCAGCCCTGCCCACACCTTGATTTTAGCACTTCTGATCTCCAGGACCATAGGACAATAAACTAGGGTTGTTTTAAGCCACTCACAGTGGTGATTTATTACAGCAGCCATAGGAAACTAGCAGATATATCAAGCTGTCCATTAAGATTTGTACCCTTTGCTGTATATATGCAAATTTTAAAGTTTATCCGAAAAGATAATATAAGAATATGGACTATTATTTCCTTGGACAAAATGGAAAATGTTAATAAAAGTATAGCACCCAGGGGTACCTGGGTGGCTCAGTCGGTTAAGCGTCTGCCTTCATCTCGGGTCATGATCCCAGGGTCCTGGGATCGAGTCCCATGTGGGGCTCCCTGCTCAGAGGGGAGTCTGCTTCTCCCTCTACCTCTGCCTGCTGCTCTGCCTATTTGTTCTCTCTCTGTCAAATACATACATAATAAAACCTTCAAAAAAAAAAAAACCACCTATCATAACCAAAATTGCTCTAGAAATACATTACAGACCTTGGTGTCATAGATTTCCTTCAAATGAAATTTATCAGACCCTGTTCACTGTATGGGGAGATTAATTTACATTAGACCCTAAGTACTCCTGTGCTTCATCATCCTTCTCAGAAATTCTCCCAACAAACTCTTCTCACCAAACTATTGAAAGCACGTCGCTGAAACACTAACTCCCATCACTGTTGAAGCTACAAGCTGCGGTACCCCAAGGAACAGGCTGAAGAGATGGTGGAACCATCCACTCTCACAGGAAGAGTATATATTACCACTGGTGGATTTAGCATCATGAGGGAAGACCAACTTTCAGTGGGGATCTGTTTTTGTTCTTAAATCTTTCCAACAAAGACACAGCCTTATAACCCACCTGGGCAGGAGGCTTCCCTGTGCTCATGTGGTTTGCGGCTGGCTGGAAGTTTACAACGGCCCTGAAATAATAGTGATGGACCTTTCAGAGATGACGACCCCCCATGGCAGATGCCCCCAGAAACAGCCCTCTAGAGTAGGGCAAGGCCTCACTTCTGTCACACTTAAAAAGTTGGATTTTTTTTTCCCTAAATGGAAGTACAACAAATCTTGAATGCACACTACCCAATAATTTCTTATATTTGTACATGCCTGCAAATACACCGCCGAAGCACAGACTGTCACCTTTTCTGCAGCAGGGTCCCTGAGAGATCACACTCCTTAGGATATTTTTACTAATCAGGGGGGGAAAAAAAAAGATTTTGAAAATCCAAAAATGGGTGCAAGCAGGATACCACACTGCCACCGTTCATGTGTGGGGACACGCTGTCCGCAGAGCGGGTTAAGAGACAACTGCTCTCTCTCCTGCTCTGAAAGAAGGATCTCTGAGGGAGAAGGAGCCATCAGTTGGAACACCTAATCCTAGTGAAATAAAGCGAAACTATCTCTCGCCTAAATGGAAAAGAGGATTTAGAGAAAGGACAATACATTTTGATTTGCTACAGAAAAAGCTGACAGGACTTGGGGAACATCCTGTATCCCACAAATGCCAGTAGGGAGGGCTAGCCTTCCTACCTCCCTGGCCGCCCGCCCATCACCTCTCACACAGGCGCTGCATGGAAATCAGTGGGGAAAAATCCTACTTTGAGAATCCCAAGGGTAAGATAAGCTATTAAAAAAGCTAAGCTAAGGGACGCCTGGGTGGCTCAGTTGGTTAAGCGGCTGCCTTCAGCTCAGGTCATGATCCCAGCCTCCTGGGATCGAGCCCCACATCAGGCTCCTTGCTTGGCAGGGAGCCTGCTTCTCCCTCTGCCTGTGCTCGCTCTCTCTGACAAATAAATAAATAAAATCTTAAAAAAAAAAAAAAAAAAGCTAAGCTAAGATAAGCTATTAAAAAAAGAAGTTCAGCTAAAAAAAGTTGACTCTGGGGGCAGACACCTAGACAGGTCTGTAACAAAATAAAAATCAGAGCCCACATTTTTGAGCCACTACTAAATGCCAGTTACCAGGCTTGGCACTATGTGTGGACTTCTCTTGTTTTACTGCTCACAAAGCCTTAAGTGGAAGAATATTTACTATCAGCACGTTACAGAAGAGGAAACTTGGTTTGGAAAAGTAACTGCCCAGAACTAGAAAGAGAGGCGAGAGTCAAACCCTAGGTCTATCTGATTCTAAAACTGTATTTATAGCCACCTCATGGGCAGGAAGTTGGCTTCTTACCCAAAACAGGCCGCCCACTCACTCTGCACCTGTATGTGGCCGGAAAATCTGTCACCCATGGGGAGGATTCCCATGACCAGTTGGAGGGGAGAGGGAATGTGGGAGACAGTTCCTCTAAGTTCCAGAAGATGCCATCACTGCCCGGTCTTCACTACCACCGCCAGCCATACCTTCTTCTCCTCACTAAAAGATAGGATTGTTTTCCCAAGGAGGGGAGGTGACATTGTAACAGACTCTTTGCTCAAGTCTCTCCCAAACAAAGACATTTCCTAAGAGGGAGCCCCCGCAAGCCTGAAGCTCCAGAACATTGAGTTTCATGCCATTCCCATCCTGGCTGCACCTTGCCTCATCAGGAGACCAAAGGGGGTCTATACCGTCAACATCAGAGATAAGAAGACCACCCTCAGAATTACTGGAAGCCCAGGCATTCACCTCGCCTGCCATTGTCACTCCTCCAGCTCGTCACCAGCTGGGGGACACTTAGCCTGAGTTACTGGGGGCTCCGATGTCACAATCTTGGCAGGTGGTCACTGTCCTGCAGACCCACATGCTGCTGAGAGCCATTCTCCAGAAACCAGCCACAACTTTACCCCCAGATTACCACCCCCCCCACAGAAGTCAGCTGTCACCTGCTAAAGGTCACCCTGCCTTTTTCCTCCCTCCTGCTCTGTTTCCTCTCTTCCACCCCTCCTTCCCGTTTTCCACCTTCTACCTAACGTTTGGTTTCCTCCCTTGCTCTCAAATGTCTTCGTTACCTCTGCTGAGCTCCTGCCTTTCCCAGCCTAACCCTCATCCCCACCCACGTCCACAGAAGACGTGGTGTCCTCCACTCAGCAAGATGTGGGGTGTCCAAGAAAAGCCAGCCTTTCAGACGCAGGCCCACTCAGGGTACAGATGGAACATTTAAATAAGGCTTGGTTACTCAATGAGTAAATGGAAGTTCGTGCTTGGGACCCCAGCAAAGCAGGGTGCAAAAATACCAATTTGGTAAATATTTACATATGGAATGTTTTTTAAAGCATCGGAAGAGTTACCATAGGAAAAATGAGAACTTTGTTGGACCGCCTCAGACCTTATTTTACAGCTCTGTCTTTCCTGTTTAAATCACAAATTGGAGGGATGGGTGGGATGGGTGCTGAGGTCGCCTGATGCCTTCAGACAGGCCTGCCGGGACTCCAGAGAGGTGGGGAGCCTGGGCAAGGGGCACTGGGCCTAGGGCAGTGTCTGTTACCTTTTCCATGCGCTCAATCAACCTGTCCAGCTCTCCGATCCTCCGGTCCTTCTCCTCTAGGCTGATCTCCGCCACTTCCATCTTTTCATTGGCTTCTTCAATAGCTTTCAGAAAACTCTTGGTTTCTTCCTGCAAAAGAAGCACAGTGTTCTCAGCACAGCCTTGGAGACCCGAGGCTGCTGACTAGGAGTCCAAACAGCCCCAGCCTTGCTAAATCATGGTGTCTCTCTAAAAGCACACCCTGGGGGCCTAGGCATGTCATGAACTCATATCATGAACTCCTGTGATTCTGGTTCTCACCTGGAAAGAAAGAAATATCATGTGGCTTTTTAATGGGCCCAGTTCTTTTTTCTCCTTTCTCCCCGACTCCTTATATCTAAAAAAACAAGCCTGCAAATGTTATTTCTCCCTTGAATGGACGCTCGGATTGTCCATGTATTTGCCAACACCATAAGGGGCAGTAGGGCTGTATCTGGAATTGAATGCGGACTGCTAAGACCCTTCCCCCATATTGCAAAGTATAGAGCTTTGAGAACACAAGATAAGGCAGCCACGGCTCCCTGCCTTCAAGGAACTTACACTCGCTCCTATAGAAGCCAGGATGTGAGGTGTACAGTCCAAGTCTAGTAACAGGAACAAGAGAAGGCCACAGCAAAGAGCAGAGAGCGTGTGGGCTTCCCAAACACAGAGGACACTTCTCATGAATGGCAAAGACTTTGTGCATGGGGGCAGGTAGCATTTTCAAGGCTTTGCAGGAGCTCGGGGAGAAGCAAGGGCAGGGAAGGAAGGCATCTCAGGGAAAGAGGAGCAAATGGAGGGAGAAAGGGCACAGCTGCACGGAAGCCGGGACCAGCCGGAGAGTCTAGCCAGAGGAAGAGGGGTATTCAGAGGCAGAGACTGGGGGCTATTCAAGGAAAGGTGTGGGGGGATGCAGAGAGGGAGGGAGAAGTGGGGGAGGGAGGGAGCCAATGAATATACACCTTGACCCTCTCCCACGTTAGCGTCCACTGACTCCCCTCCAGGCAGAAACCCTGCTACCTCAGCACCCCCAACAATGACAGATGGAACGTTCTCCGTTCCTTCATCAGTGGCTGTGACATACACACCAGGAGAGCCTCCTTCTCAGCGCTGTGCTTCTGCTGCTCTTCCTGCAGCTTCTCCTCATATTGGCTATACAGCTTCTTGGTCATCTCTCTCATCACCTCGGCGTTGGCTTGCTGGGAGGATTCCACCTGCAAAGACGCGCATGTCAGAGCTCTGGGTTTTGCCCGCCCGGGGGAGCCAGCCCCTCTTGATGTGTGTGTGGGCCAGGTACGGACACGCAGCAGGGAATCCGGGATGCTGCTGCGGGAGACGGAAGCAGGAGGAACTCAGGGGAGAGAGACAGTGGGACGAGGGACAGCGGATGGGTAGAAAAAGACAAGGCAGTACTACACACCGTGCTTTCAGGACAAAGACCCTCCACGTGAGTGAATTTTTCAAAAGACAGAAATGTAGCTAAGTATCAGCCCTGTCCCCTCAATTTAGCCACTTTTAAATTGAATTCTCTTAGGGCGCCCTGTACTTTAAAGGATACCATCAAGAAAGTGAAAAATCCAGCAAGTGGGAGAAAAGGTCTACAAATTGCCTGATAACTTGTATCCAGAATACATAAAGAATTTTTACCACTCAATAATAAAATGTCCAATTTTAAAAGTGGGCAAAGGCTCTGATAGAGATCTTTGGGAAGATACACAAATGACCTAGAAGCACAAGAAATCTGGGCAATGTCATTCATTGTCGGAGAACGCAAAGCCACCAAGAGATACCTCCTCACTCTCCTGCATGGCCGTCAGCAGTGAGGCAGTAACAAGTGTTGGTGAGGAGGATGGGGGGAATCAGAAATCTCACACAGCTGGGGGGGACTGTAAAATGGTGCAGGCATATTTCTAGATTCGTTTCCTACTGTTTGGCTTTATTTTCCCCCTGCCATGCGCATACATTATTTTAAAATTTTGTTATGTCAGAGAAACAGGGAGGCCTTTGAAGGCAGGTGCCCACATTGAGTTGAAGATGTCCCATTAATTACACTGGCCAAGGAGTCCCCAGGAAAGACTGATGCTCAGCTCATGTAAGAAATCTGAAGTCAGCCTTGCCATACATTCATGCCTTCCTAAGTAATGCATCTAGAAATGCTCCTGCCTGGTCTGGGGAACACTAGGGCAAGGTCTCCTAGTGCTATTCAGGCCCAGCTCAGGAGAGAAGAAAAAGTCAGCAATACTTTTTGGCTTTTTCAGTAACGCACCCCTTTTTTTCAAACTCTTATTCAGATATACAGTATATGAAATCATTAAGAGAAGAGCTGTCCTGTTTGAAGTAAAGCAAAGACCACATCTGGTCAGGGTGGTTGTGTCTGGCCAGGTGGACCGTGCAGACACACACCCAGAGGGTGACGATCACAGCGACCACACAGTGTAATGTGGCAACCCCTCCCCCCATGTGAGGTAGCCCCACACAGAGGGGGACCGCGTGTCCCAGTATGTCTCCCTAACCCATTCCTTTTTTTAAAAAAAGACTTATTTATTTGGGGAAGGGGGCGTGTGATCAGGAGAAGGGCAGGCAGAGGGAGAAGCAACCTCCCCCACTAAGCACAGACCCCAATGCAGGGCTCGATCCCACAACCCCAAGATCATGACCGAAGCTAAAACCAAGAGTCAGATGCCCAACCGACTCAGCCACCCAGGTGCACCCCCCAACTCAATTCTCAATAGCACTACCCTCCAGTCCCAAAAGTGTCCTGGTTTGAGCAATCGATTATACGGGTCCACCGTCTATGTGGAACTCTCCTCTAGGACTGCCTAATGCTGTGTTGAACACGACTGGGAAGCCACAGACTTAAGTATGAACAAACTGATTCAGGAAATAATTTACTGGGTGCTAGGCACCATCCATGGGTCTGCTCCTACCAGTGGGTATGAGATCAATCCATGCTTCCCATCTTAGAAGGGGCCCGAATGCCTCCGAGGCAGGAGAAGCCCCATCGAGGAACAGGTGCAGCCTGGTGGACAAGAGGGACACTGCCCAGAGTCCTTGGTCGCCCACGGCTGTTCTTGCTGCGTGCTCTCAGACTCTTTCCTCTCACACCACCCAGAAAGACCTTGAGACATCAGAGAAAATCTAAACAGTGAAGCTTCTGGAGTCCCAGGCCTGTGGACACCTGCAGTGTGCGATTGCAGCACCATGATGGCGGTCTCAGCAGCCCTTGAGGCCACTGCAGCTGGGGCAGGAGTGCCCACTGTGGGGTGTTCAGGGGAACCCCAATCTGGACTGACAGCAGCGAACACACAAACCCCCTCGGTGCCCTTCAGCCCAGCCCTGTGGGGTCGGCCACAAAAATGTGGACAACGCCAACTAGGCAAATGGGAAAGGAGATGGAATTCCCGAAGATGGGAGGAGAGAGGAGAAAAGGGACGAGGGAGGTGGCTTAGAGGGACGTCGGCGCTCTGCTTTACCTTCATTTTCAGCAGCTGGTTTTCGACTTGCGCCACCTCCAACTGCCTCTGCTTTTCCCGCAGCTGGCCCACGGAGGCTTCATAGGTCTGCCGCAGGTCTCTCATTTGATCTTTAATGTTGCTATTTTCCAAAGTAACATCCACCAGGGTTTTCTAGGGATGTGAAAAGAAATCAAAACCAGAGCCGGTGAAAAGAAATCAAAACCAGAGCCGGTGATGTGAGTAAACGTGGCCAGAGTAAGGCACTGGGACATCCCTTTGGCATTAACCATTGAGAGAGAGGTCGGGGACCAGCAGCTGCAAGCCAGGGACGCTGGGGTCTGAGGGGCTGCAGGTCCATGGCTGGGTGGCCAGCGAGCCTCTGCCCACCCACCCCCACCACTGCTCAGGATGGATGGAAATGGACCAAAATGGAGTCTTTCCAAGGAAAAGTGTTCATAAGGTATCATTTCACATTTTTTAAAAAATGGGTCTTGAAAATAGTAAGGATAGAACAAATCCCATTTTGAGAAGGCAAATGTGTAAACATTTGTTCAAATGCATTTATGCAGAGAAAATTTGTTTAAAGACTAGGCTGAATTTCACCAAAATCCAAATACTAGGTTACCGGTAGGTGGTAGGCTTAGGGGGATATTTATTTCCTTCTCTGTGTTTTCTGTCGCTTTCAGATTCCCACAACAAAATCAAAAAACAAAACGTGTTTTGGAGAATGGAGGTGTTGCCTTTTCTCCTTACAGGTGCTGTCACTGCTGTTTGTGGACTGCCCATCCAAAAGCCGAGGTGCTGGTGACGCCCGTGAGTTCACCACCTTCCCCCCTTAGAGAAGGGTGGTGACGAAGGAGCACCAGGGAGCAGGGTTTGAGGACTCAGACCAGGGCCTGACAAGCATCAAAAGCCTGCGGATTTTTGCTCCCGGCCACTCACCAGAGCAAGAGCAATTAGATTAACACCAGTGTTAGTTAACGCTTTGGGTTCCACTTGGTGAACTCCTCATACAGAGAATGGTCTCCATAATCCGGAATTCTTACCACTGGGGACTGGATTATGGGCACCACCTACCACCTCCCCAAGTTGTGTTCAACTTTCAGTTAGACGGGGATACTCTGGGGTTGGGCCCATTTTCTAATACGTTTGTTCTCTTTGCAGATGATCAGTCCCTGAAGCTTCCTCAAGTCCTTAGTCTCCCCTTTGGATAAAATGCCTCTCATTCTCCTTGAATCAGGAGAAAGGATTTTTGATGGAGGAAGAGCGATATTAAAGAAAACACCGAAGCCATTTGGAAGCAGAGGATCAGAAAATAATTTGCACTGCAAGGGGTTTTAGAAAACACCTGGCCCAACCATCCCTTTCCAAGCCCCCCCTGGCTTTACAGGTCCAGCTCTCATGCTCATTCATGAGCCTACGTCTGGACCCAGAGACCAGGGTTCTAATCCTGGCTCTGCTACTAGCTAGAATACCTTATTCAAGGCATTTCTCTCTGTTGGCCTTGGCTTGTTCATCCATAAAACAAGGGGACTGGAAATCATCTCAGCAGCTCCTTCCCATTCTGACATTCTGTGAAATCAAACCAGGGGTCTGGTCTCATGGTCAAGAATAATGAAAATAGGCCAGTCTGGGCAATGAGAGGGGTCAGAGTCCTGCAGAAATACGAAGCCAACTATCTTCAGACTTGCTTGAATTTCCTGGCTGTGAATAGGGTGCCTTTCTTTTCTCCTTTTTCTCCTTCTCTTTCTGCTTCTTCTTGTTAACAATAATTTTTAATCTTTTATGATAAAGCTCCTCAGTCTGCCCCGGGGCCAAGAGGCTGGACCATAACTAGGAACCAGTCAGGGTACCTGGCCTGGGGCACCAGCAGATGGCAGAGCAGAAGTACAATGGAGAAGAAAAACCAGAAAATCAGAACCTATACCAACCAGGTCTGAACTCAGGTGAGGTGCAGCATCGCCCGGTTGGCCAGGAGTGGGAAGATGCCCAAGAGAGAAGGAAAGGGAGCCTTGCCAACCCCCCTTGATGGCAGGAGGAAGGGAAAGCCACGGCTACTGAATAAATCAGACCCAGAACAGGGCCACGCCTGAGGTCGGGGAAAATGGGGACATACTAAGAAGGACCAGAAAAAGGGTGAGGCTCCGAGCCCCCACTGGAAATGGCCTCCCAGACAAATCTGAACACGATGCCCACCTAGGCCCACTGTTGCGCCCAGCTCTACGGTTGGACCTACTGCTTTGACAACTGGTGATCCCAACATGAAATCTGTTTATCTGATAAGTTTTTTATATAGAACCGGGAAGGACAGTAATAGCTGTGGGACCTTTAAGAGAAGGGTAGAAAGATAAGATTCAAATGAACTTGGAGGAGATGGAGAAACTATCATTTGCATATCTGGAAACTAAAGCCAAAGGATGCTGTTTCCGGTGTATGTAACACTGTGTCCTGAACCCTTTCAGGTTAATTTGCATATGAGATGCAGGACTGGGGTGGAAGGGCAACAGGGTGGTGTGGGCCTGGTGAGCTCCCAGCAAATCAGATGACTCACGAGAGCAATTCTCCAGGATTGACAACACACACCTGGTGGATCCTGAGTCTTTCTGCGTCCCTGTCGGGTACTCTAGGACATCCTTTGGCATGCATAGGATTTCTTTTCTTGTGAAATAATTTCTAAATTAGGCAAACATGCTTCACAGCCTTTGGGAGCTCCCTGCCACGCCTGACCACAGACTGTCTGTGATTAAGTCTGTCTCTCCCGTGTCTCGGTGGAACTTCTTAAACTGGGGCTGCAAGGAGTGGGCCATGATGGGCAGTTTTAGGCACTGACACTTAAGACCCCCTTGGGTGCCTGCTGGAGAAGGGGATGCCTCTAGCAGGGAGCTCAGGATTGAAACTCCCATTTTACAAAGGCAAAAACAAATAAAACTCAAAGGGTTAGCGCCCCTGCTTAGAAGCACTTCCTTTCACTTCCTTCACCAGTCCCGGCGCGGTCTCTACTGTGGCCATGCTTGGAGGATCCTACATGATGGCCCGAAGACACCCCATGACTTGCTTTTCTCCAAAGGCGCAGGGTCCACACCTGGTTAGCGCACTCGCCCCACCCAGAGGCACCCAGGCTGACAGTGAGCAGAGAAGTACCTGCAGGCCGATGGAGTCTGACGTTAAAGCCGAGTTTGTGGCATTAAAACTGTCCAGGGCCGACGACTGTGTCTGGATGTGATTCTTAAGATACTCCTGCTGAGCCTGGGAAGCCTGGACAGATAATGAGATAGTTACACAAAACTACATACACCCGCAACAAGCTTCGGTTAGGCTAGAACCTTCTCCTGATAGTCCAAATAGAGCTTAAGGTTACAAAGCCTACCTGCATCTGCATGGCCCAGAGAGGGAAAGACAGAACACTGTCCCTTCACGCCCTCTCCTGTGGGGCCTCACTTGGTCCTCATGACACGTGCAGCAGCCAGAACACCCCCCTTTATATGAAGGAAACAGAATCTGAGTTCAGGGATTTGCACCCCAGTGGCTGAGAAGAGGCAGCACAGCTGGACCTAGAACCCAGCCAAAACATCTTCTGCCATCTTGCCCTTTCTAGTCACCAGAAAGAGAGCACACATGGGGCTCAGCACGTGTGGGGCTGCCACTGTGTGGTCTTTGTAGGGCGAGTGTGTTCCACACATTTGGTGCAGTTTCATCAAGAGTTCCAGCAGCCTCAAGCCAGAGCTTCAAGAAGGGGGGCTATACTGCTGCAGGAGGCAGGGGGACGAGGGGTAAGGGTTCGTGGCAGTCTCAAGGCTGGACGCCTGTGGGGTCTGTGGGCCCACAGGAGGCCGCCAGCAATGATGGAGCAGGTGGTGCCCTGTGTGCGGGGGAGCCCGAGTGGGAAGAGCAGGCCCGGCCTGGGTGGGGAGGGGCAGGCTGGCAGCATGTTCTCGCTCAAGGGAGAGCTCACTGAGCAGGAACATCGCAGTGGTCATCTGGCTGCCACAGGTGGGCTGGCCTGCAGCTGGAGGGCACTGTGGCAGATGGACAGTTCCTGCCACCATTCTCGCACGGGCAAATGGGGGTGTGTGGGAGATGGGGATGGAAAGCGGGGGGCAGAGACTCGCGTGTGCATCTGCTGCAATGCCAACCATTGGCTTTAATTACGGCTGTTGGTGTGTGTCCGTGGACAGCAGAATAAATTTCCACAAGTCGGTGAGGACTCCCAGACCGCTCCTGGCAGGCCGGTGAGAATGGGCTGGGCTGGGCAGCTCTGTTTATACACCCTCACCCTTATAATCAAGGCCAGGGCTCTTACTTAAGCAGATCATCTCCCAGCTAAGCTACTGGCTAAACTTGACTGTTGCAACTGTGCTTCCTTCCTACAGATGTTTACCCTTCTGGAAAGTGTATCACATCTACATGGACTTTTTTTCTTCACCATTATGAATCACAAGTATAAAAAAAAATCTTTTTCTCACAGGCATTAGCTTGCTTAAACCAGAGGAATGTTATTTTTTCTTCAACTCCAAAATAGTACCTTTAAGTAGTTCAAACATTTACAAAATATAAAAGGGAGACACCAAAATCAATCAACCACTCCTGTCCCCTCCGCTCAGGTACCACCACACCCGCTCTGACCCTCAACTAAGAATCCTCGTTAATTAGCTTCTTGATTATCCTTCTAGGAATTGCTTTTGTACCCATAGAACCAGCTAAACATACTTATTTTCCCCTCCTGTTTTACATAAGTGGTAGCTCACTGTACATAATTCCTTGTATCTTGCCTTTTTTTTTTTTTTTTACCATCTACTCTGTATCTTTGAGATCTTTCAGTATCTCTTTCTGAGCTCCTCTTTTTTTAAATTCTGCATATTCTCTTGCAGAGTGGGGCTTACTTTCTCCTTCTTGATGGACATTCAGGTTTCCAGTCTTGTTTCTGTCACAAACGATGTGATAACTAAGCTCATACGTACGTATGCCATTTCACATGTGAGAGTTTATAGAATACATTCCCTGGAACAGAATTGCTAAGTCACAGGAGAGAGGTCTTAGCAAGTTTGTAGATACTGCCAAGTTGCTCATCCTCGGGGTGATTCAAAATCACATCCTGTCCAGCAGTCGGCCTATTCTCCACAGGACTGCTAGTACAGTGTCCTGGCCACCCCCACAGGGATGCCAGGCTCATAGGTAAAAATTACTGTAAGTTACCTATAACAAATATTTTGCCTATTTTTGAGTTGTGGCCTTTTCTTCTTGATGTCTGTGCACTCTTTAAATACTGGGAAAATTAGCCTGTTACCTATGACGTGAAGGGCAAGTCATTTGGGCTGGGTTTTTCATTGGACTTTGGTGTTTTCGCCAGCACACATCTCTCATTTCAGTGTAGTTAAGAAACTTTTCTTTTGTGGTTTGGGATGTCATGTCAAAGTAACAAAGAGCCTTCTCTATCCAAAGAGTATAAAAGAACTCACACACTTTTTCTCCTGGCACTTTTAAATTTCACCTTCAGCATTTAAGACTTTGATCTCTTTGGAATTCATCCAGATATAAGCCTGTCGTGACATCACATAAGTTATCCCCACAGTGCAATTTGTAAATACTGGCAGTTTTACGTCTACCTGTCTGACTTTTATACCTCTAAATTAATTTCTCTTGTTCAATTCCATTGGCTAGTCTCTCAGGTACAATGTTAAATAGTAATGATGACAGCTGGTTTCCTTTTCTTGTCCCTGATTGTGGAGGGAATGCTTTTAATGTAAAGATCATTCTTGCCACAAAAATACCCATTTAAATAATAAACTTAATTCTGTGATAAAATTCCCTGAGTTCGGGGCGCCTGGGTGTGGCTCAGTGGGTTAAAGCCTCTGCCTTCGGCTCAGGTCATGATCCCAGGGTCCTGGGATCGAGCCCCACATTGGGCTCTCTGCTCAGCAGGGAGCCTGCTTCCCTTCCTCTCCCTCTGCCTACTTGTGATCTCTGTCTTTCAAATAAATAAATAAAATACTTTTAAAAAAATTCCCTGAGTTCATTTAAAATAGGATTCCACTCGCAAACATCATAAACTGAAATATATTCAGGCACCAGCCCCTCACAAGGAGTGCTAAGCTCTACCACCCCTCCATGTTTCCAAATCACTGAGATAGTCACTTACTGACAGTTCCTGGGTGAGCTGTCGAATCTTCTGTCTCATTTCATCATAGTCTCCATACATTCGCTTCCTTACTTTTTCCAAAGTGGCTCTCACCTGCAGATGAGATGCTCATTAGAGATCAAGGTGTAGCACTTAACTTCACATGAAGTGAAATTTGCTGAAACCCTAATGAATGACAGAAGGTCCCCCAAAAAACCAAAACAAACAAACAAACAATTTTAAGAACATGACAGTTTAGGAGATTAAGGGATAAAATCACTCCTAATATCTAGTTAGAAGCCAAGGGAATTATCCAAATACCAGTAATTATCCAAACCAGTAATAATAAATATGCATTATGATTATATATGATTCTAATTATTAATAAAGGTTAATTATCCAAATAAGAACCTCTGAAGGTGGTTTGTTGAAATTCACCTATCACCTATCCAAACACATTCAGGCAAGATTTACCCCTTTTCCTACCATGCATTTTTAGAAGTAGAAAATTTTTAACCAATTGAATCTTAAACAGCTGGCTAGAACCAAAAAACCAAAACCAAAGAGCACCTCTAATTTTCCCTGTGTCACCTCTGACCACCAAAGAGCAATTAAGTGTCTGGAATATACAGCAGGGAAGTATGAGCCCAGAGAGACCATAAATTTGAACATTAGTTTCTCAACAATTACCAATAATACACAAGACACAAAATATAACAAGGGTCAGGGTGATCCCCTAAACACCTGTTTACAAAACCACTGATGAAGTTTCTCTATGGTAGCATTTTCCAAGGATTAACAGGTCCTTAAAAATTTTATAAATAGGGCGCCTGGGTGGCTCAGAGGGTTAACCCTCTGCCTTCAGCTCAGGTCATGATCTTGGGGTCCTGGGATCGAGCCCCGCATCGGGCTCTCTGCTCAGCGGGGAACCTGCTTCCTTCTCTCTCTCTCTGCCTGCCTCTCTGCCTACTTGTGATCTCTCTCTGTCAAATAAATAAATAAAATCTTTTTTAAAAATTTTATAAATAAAAACAAAAAAACCCTTGACCCCACCTCCTCCCTTCTGCTGCTCGTCTGGTTGATGGAGAGCTCAGGGGTCCTCAAATAGAACAAAGTCTCCAGGAAGCCCCCTGCAGAGAGCTCCAGCAAGAAGGGCTCAAAGGCAGTAGTAGTACACAAATGAGGGGTGTGTAGGGGATGGGGGACACGACTTCACCTTGAAACTGTATTTGCATAGCTGGCACATGGTTTTAAATCAGACTGCATGTTTATTAGGGCTGACTGTGTACTGTAGATTTTGGCAGCCAGGGGCAATCAAGGTGTCACGCCTTCCCTAAATGAATTCTGATAATGGAATCTACTTTCTGTGCTGTTATCTACAAACATCTTGGGAAAACGAGGCCCCAAACACAACTCTTCACTCTGGGCAGATGGAATGGCTTTCACTGTGGCCCCGAGCTGGCGCTCATGCTGCTCATCAGTGGGCAGTGGCAGTGCCGGCTGGGCAGCAAACACTGCAGGAAGCCAGCCGGGCCAGGGTCACTCATGTCAAGCGAGAACCCACAATCCTGTAAACATGCTTAGGCATAAGCAGGCCAGGGATGGACTTGAAGGCAGCTCTAGAAGGTGGGACCTTAATTAATTTTAAGTTGCAGGTCCCAGTGGAGGCTGATAATGCAGGTCAGAACCACCCCTGTGTCCTAGGCACACATCATCCCTGGTTCACAACCAGCCTCCACCTGCTGTTTTTGTCCTGGGCAATTAGCGACTCTCAGCTCTGCCTCAAAGGCCTACCTGTGAAGTGGTGCCATGTTGTCTGAAGTATATGAGAAGGGACTAAGTATTTCCATGAGAAAAATAGGGGAGACCAGGATGTTCAAGTTGCTTCTATATAGGAAAATCAGGAATGAGATGCTGATTAAAAATTCTACTTGGGGAGTATGATGACTGGGGATTTGAGGCTGGTGGTTGTCATACTTGTCCTGTGCCTTTGTGTGGATAACTTTTGGGGCTTTTCTTCATTTTCTCTGTTAAGCATTTATTATTATTATTACTATTATTAAATTAAGACAAGATTATTTTATTCTTTTAATTATATAAGTATCCAAATCTTACAAGACACATGAAAGAAGGTGACCAAAACATTTATTATTTTTAATACTCAATAAGAGATGTTCTTTTAAAAAATCCACACTAAAGCTGACAACATGACTTTGTGTCTTCTCTGCAAACATACCATATAAAAAGCTGGCAATTTTGACTTCAGGGGTCCCCTCCCAACCTCCACAATCTATACAGGAAAAAACTGAGGCCCAGAGAGAACAAAAGCGTGGCTGGTCCAAACACAGAGGCCCAGGGGGTTATTCTACTGCCCCACACTGCTCTGCTTCTCATGAGCACTTTCTAGTCCACTAAACTAGGTGCTCAGGGCCCATCAGTGTCAGAGAAACTCATTTCCTCTCCATCTAATCACACCAATGTGGTCAACAAAGGCACTGGGAGACCAAAGAACCAAAAAGGAAAGGAGATGGATAGAGGGATGGATTAATGGACGGACAGATGGACGGAAAGACAGATGAAAAGAAATAAAAAATTTAGAAGGAAATGTTCCTTAATAACTATTCTGGTTAAATGGTGGAATTATGGGTGGTTTTGTTTCCTTCTTTATTATACATTATTGTATTTTCCAAATTTCTTTGAAAAAAGTATATAATTAAAAAATTAGGAAATGTAATATCAAACACAAAGAAATGACATTGACTGGCCTGAGATGGACAGTGTCTACTGTGGCTGACTTCTCAGCATCTGTTTCAACACAACTGATTGGTCTGAACCAGCCATAATCAATCCCATTCCCCTCGCCAGGGGATCCATCCAGGGAGGGATTGGGCATGGGCCTGTGACCCAATCCTGGCCAATGAGACATAAGGAGAAGCCTAATAGAGGGCCTCTAAAAAAAAAACCAGAGGTGAGTGGCCTCTTTTCTTCTTCCAGACCCCATGATATTTTTAGGTGATGCCATGAGCCTGAGGCTGAAGGACAGAACCAAGGGAAACTCAGACAAGTAAGACTAGAGCCTGGACATGTCCTGGTGAGAGCCCACCTACCGCTACACTCATCCCCACATGAGACAGATTTCTTTTCTGAGATGGCTTCTCTGTTCCTTACAACCCAAAGCAACCAAATGTATACAGTTTTCAAAACTCATGTGCCAGGAAGGGAGTGTCCAACATAATCAACAAAAAATCACTTAAAAGCCTCCATCTCATACACGGAAAAAGGGAGTCATCTGGTCTCCGGAGCATTCCTACTAAGTCACTCCAGCAGTTCACTCTAGACCTCGCTGCACAATTACCTTTAACACTACTATGAAGATACGCAAAAACATTTCCATCCAAAACGGCAACGCTAAGAATTCTTCCAAAAGGCCTTATATCATTCACGTCAATGCTTCCCGCTCCGCTATCTCCCATGCTACAAAAGGAGTATGGACAAAACAAACAAGCATCCTTAAACAACTCACGTCTCTGATGTAGTTCATCTCTTCTTTCAGCTGGTTGGTGGACCACCCGTACACCACCATTTCCTTCTGCTCGTTTGGATCCGATCTCCGCACCACACCGTAGACAACACCCTGAGGAAGTTTCCTGGTGGGCTCCCCATTGCTTAGATCAGGCTGCTTCAAGAAGGGAGGAGAGAGGAAAGAAGAATGACAGTTTAGGCCTCATGGAAGCAGCTGTGATAAGGGGTGTGGCCATGCAGGCTGTGGGCACCAAGGAGCCAGCCGGCAAGGAGAGGCTGGCGGAGACCCAGCCCGCTCTCCCTTCTCCCGCTTGCACCTGATCTGGGCCAGGCCAACCTTCGTCCCAGAGGAAGGGCATCACTCTCAAATTTCTACCGAAGCCTTATCCACCCAACTAAGAGCCTATCTCCAGGCCCCACTGTCCCAGACGGGTGCCCTTCTCATTTTCATGAAGGTGCCGGATGGCCCTGTGTTGTCCCTCATGATAAGAGCAAGGATCTGCACTCTCACACTCCTGGTATCCTGGTAATGCTTACCCCCCCACCACCACCCATATCAGTTCCTCTGGATGCCTTCCACCTCAGACCTCATCATTGAATACGTCCCTTGAAATGCATGAGGTTGAGATACTGAGGGAAGAATGTTGGCTCCCCTCTGGCAGCCAAATTGTCCCCTGGGGGGTAGGACTGAATACACAGCCTGTTGTGACCATTCATGAAATAGTTCTGAAAAGCCAGGCATAGAAGCATCATGGCTTCTCTCCAGAAGAATCTTCCTACACCTTAATTCCTTCACCCAAAGCTTTGACCCGTGTTGAAAGGCAAACGCTCCTGGGAAGGGGTATCATGTCCTAACACACCTTTATAGAATGAAGGCTCAAGAAGCCAGAAAAAGGGCAGTTAAGATTTGTTGAGCTTCTATCATAAGCCAGATACGTCCCTTAGCACGTTGAATCTTTACGACCGCTCTGTGACAGAGTGATGGTCCTCTCCACTTGACAGCTGAGGAAACCCAAGTTCAGAGACGTTAAATAGCTTGCTTCCAGCCACACATCTAGATTCAAGGCCAACTCTCTTGACACTGCTGCAGGCTTTGTTAGGTACAGGAGGACGGAGTAAGAGGCCCCATGAGGGAGAAGGAAGGGCAGGACAAAACCAGGGACTGAGACGTCATAGACAAACCAACCTACGTCCAGTCTCCCCTGGGGTTGACCCTGGTACCTTGACAATCACAGTACAGAAGGCTGAATTCCATAATGGCAATTCTGCTCTCCCACTAATATTTCTAAAGATTTTATTTATTTACTTACTTATTTACTTATCTTTTAATTGAACATGAGCAGGGGAAAGGGTGGAGGGAGAAGGAGAGATTCTCAGACTCTGTGCATAGCCCAACTCAGGGCTCGATTCCACAACCCTGAGATCACAACCTGAACCAAAATCAAGGGTCGGATGCTTAAATGACTGAGCCCCCCAGGCGCCCCTCCCACCAAGCTTTAAACCACCTTTGCGTAAATTCCTTCCATGTACTCGCAAAATATTTTTGGCATACAAAACTGTAATTTACATTTTAAAATCATTCATTTGTGGCAGAATAAAAACTTCATAATCCCATTCATTTGAAGTTTGTCAAAGAAAAATTTAAAAAGACACATGACAACTTATTAATAGTAATGACCTCTAAGGAGGGGACAGCATGGTGGGGAAGGGGTACTAGGTATCAGAATATCTTTCAATTCTTTCTTCGTACCCGTTTGTATTGCTTGTCTGTCTAGGTTGGGAGCTTTAAAAACAAAAACAAAACCAAAAACACCCTAGAAAACAAAATATCCATTTCTTCTCACCCTTCTGTACATATTTGGCAAGAGATGGGATAGGAGGGGTTGTGGCACTGTATTTGTTTCCAGAAAATTATTCCACTGGAGTCCATGGTACGGGGGTCCCACAGGCACTAATGCAACTCTTGAAATCTGTACATAAAAATTTAGGTGAAGAGGCTATTCCATGGCTCTTGGTGGGGTGACAAGCTGGGGTTCCAGGCCCTGGTTTCCCAGACATAGAATTAGGAAGAGGAAAAGCTCTAAAGAAAATCCTGGCAGACCAGGCAACAAAAGCAGGCTCTTTTAGTCAGACTCCACCCAGTTCCTGAAAAACAAGCTGTTGAGGACCCGGCCTCGGTGAAAGGCATTTCTGGCTTTCAGGAAGACGCTCAGGTGGCTGCATCCAGAGGACTCTGCCTTCCCGCCCAGTGGAGGGACAGGGACCACCCCCCGTGGAGGAAAACACACACAACATCACAGTAAGGTCTGTGAAACACAGCTCTAGGGGGTGATGTCTCCAACAGTTACACACGTGGAAAGACATCGAAGATCTGTAAGCGGAAAACAGTCGTTTCCGGGTTCTTGGATTTTGTTTTTAAAATGTATGTTTGTGTGTAGAAAACATCTAGAAGGATGGAATCCAGACTTTTAATGCCAGTGGGCTCCGTTAAAACGGGATTTCACATTTTTCCCCCTTATGCTTCTGTAGGTTAGATTTTTAACCAGAAAAAAAGGGGGAGGCATCATTTTTGAATGAATAACTTACATTTCAATTTTCAAAAAACTAAAACTAAAAAATTCTTACAAAGCCAGGGACTAAATACAGAGCCCAGAGAAGGGCCCAGCCCAGGACTCTGCTCAGGAGCAGGGCCATCCTCATGGGCCACTCCACACAGAGAGGGTTCCCCAGGCAGTGTGACGGGGAAATGGAGAGGAGGCTGATGAAGAGCGAGCAGGGGACAAATATTTGTTGTCTATTCTATTGCTCAGTATCTTCTTTCATCCTCACAGTAACCCGGCCACACATACACTATTAGTTCTTCCAAGGTGGTGACATTCAAGTGCCTGAGTACATCTCCCCAAATCTAAGCTCTTCCCTTTGACCACAAAGCCTTCAAAATAGCTGAGTCAGGAGTGAAACTGAATCTCACGTCTCCATGAGGCAGCCCAGACCTCAGGGGCAGGGCAGCCGAGAGCCGAGGCTCCAGTCCTGTCGGGGCCACCGGGAAGAGGCAGGCTCAGCGTGGGCAGGCTCCCGTCCAGCCTCCTGGGCTCCGTCTTTCCCTGGGCCCCTCACCCCCAGCCTCCTTTCTGTTCCTTTATCGGTCAACCTCCTTCTTGTCACAGGGCATTACACAGGCCATCCCCTCTGTGCGCAGTGCCCATGGCTGGGCCGAAATGTCTCCCCCTTCGAGGACGTCCTCACCCTTCAGACTGGTTAGGTCTCTACACCCTCATAACCTCGACAGGGTATGAGTAACATTATGCACGGAAGGGCTGCTTGTCTATGCGCTGGGCCTTGTGGCCTTCTTTTCCATCATAATCCCCAACACCTAACAGTGACAGACACTTAGTGACTTTCTCAATAAATATTTGCTGAATGAAGAGGGAGCTTTAGAAGTTGGAAGAAATTCTGGGGACTTTTCCAGATTATGTCAATATGGCCCAGCTGGAGGGAACCTCTTCTGCTCTTCTTAGAGGGAGGGACAGGAAACCAACGTTTGCCCCAGTCACAAAATTTCTATCAGAGCCGTTGCAAAGGAGCCCAAGACTGCTGTCATTCTGACAAAATGTCTGCATGTTGTGGGACACGGGAAAAACATGGAAAAAAAGAGCTGCCATGTTTAGCACTGTGTCTGCAGCTGCGTATTTCTCCTCTCAGGTCCTTTAAAATATCTCCCTATAAGATAAATATTAGTTTTTTAGGCATGATAACAGCACTGGGATTGTAGCCTTTATCTTTCAGAGAAACATGCTTAAATATTTATGATATCTGGGATGCGGGCGGAGGAAACGGATGAGAGTGCAGACAGGGCAGGGCTGAGCCTGGGTTGAGAGCTCTGGGGCTGGGTAAAGGGTCAGTGATTCAGCACCCCATTCGTCTCCTCCTGTATACGATTGAAATTCTCTGTAATTAAAAGTTGGGGTTGTATTTTTTTTTAACTTCTTTCTAATGCTGCTTGGTTGGTATTAAAATATCAAATAAAAATATACTTGGCCTATGAAAAGCCTCTCGGGCATGAAACAATACTAGGCAAAACTGCTTTGAAAACCAACGCCCTAACGAAGGCACAAAATGAAAAGAGAGTCGGCACCAAAGACGGGAAAAAGTACCATCCCACCGAAATGCATCCGTAACCCCCACATGAGATGCAGCGTAATTAACAACAGGCCGAATCAGAGAAACATACAGAGAATCTCTCAGTTAAGCTGTTCCCTGGGATGCACGCATAGCCGAAAATTTACCGACAGGCTCTTCTTCTACCAGAGATGAATGTACCGGAAAGTGACTTAGAAAGGAGAAACTACAGAAAAGTAACGCCGCCTATGTTCCTGCTACAAGGGCTTTAGGGCTGCTGGAAGAGCCAGACCATATTTCCCAAAGCCTAACTCCAAATATAGGATTTCCCATGAGATAAGCTCCATAATTCAGGGACTAGAGCTGCCATATTCACCGTTTAATTCCCAATACTCGACATAAAGAGACACTCAAGAAGTATGTTCTGAAAGGAGGGAAGACAGAATATTGGAAATTGGGTCTATGCCAGAAGATTTGGAGCATCTGGTCATCCAAAACACTCATCTCTGTAGAGGAAGAAAATCCTTTGGTCAAAAAGGGTTCTCAGGGAAGAAATACCTTTAGACACACACAGTTTAACATAAATTCAAACCAATGGTGGTAGCCTACCCCAGGCAGCCCCTAGCCCCAGAGGCCAGGACGGGCAGCTGGTCTCCTGTCCAGGCTGCCAATGCGACTTAGATGGACCATTACATGAACTAAATGACATGCAAACTGGAAGCCAAGTTATCTCCAAAACCTTTTGCTTTGACCCACTTCTTCCAGCCAGAGGGCAGCAGCTGACCTAGGGATGGCTGAGCTGAGCCAGGAGTGTCCTACCCACCTTGCAGGCAGAGGACCACACTGTCAGGAATGTGCTCTGACCTGTCTGACCCATGTGTCCATCCTAGCAAATTAGGAGGGGCCTCTGGGTGGCTCAGTTGTTAGGCGTCTGCCTTTGGCTCAGGTCATGATCCCAGGGTCCTGGGATATAGCCCCTCATCCAGCTCCCTGCTCGGCAGGAAGCCTTCTCCCTCTCCCACTCTCCCTGCTTCTGTTCCCCCTCTCACTGTGTCTCTCTCTGTCAAATAAATAAATAAATAAATAAAATCTTTAAAAAAAAAATTAGGAGTCCCCAGTCATGACTCACAGTTGACACTGTTTTGTCTCGTGACAAAAATGAACACGACAGCCACCCTGAGAGGCCTTCCCACAGCCTGGGAGACAAATAGGGAGGGGAGAGACAGCCCAGTCTCCTCAAAGAAATGGCTATCTCTGGCTTATTAAGGTATTTGTTATTTCTGAGACTCTCACAGACCAGAGAGACCGTTTCATATAAAATAGTAAACTCATGCTTGGACAAAGACCTATCATTTTTAATGCTTAAAAAGAAGGAGCAGAACAACTTGTAGCCAACCAGAAATCCCAAAGGGATGTAGTTCTAATAATAGTCTCCTGATAGGAGGTAACTTCTTAAAGCT
>ML099837.1:0-13050 GCA_003697995.1 Taxidea taxus jeffersonii | reverse complement strand
CTTCCAGCTTCTACGCAGACAACAGCTGGTTAGGCCCAACAACCCCAGGGAAAAAAGAGAAGACTATCCGGAGGGCAAAATCAGGAACTACTTGGCTGGAACTCAGTCCTATAGTACACAACGTCAGGTAACCTTGACTGATAAAACACAAATATCCTCCCTAGACCTTCCCTGATAAGAGAAGGTATGAGCGTCCACGTTCCCATGGCAACACGGCCATGGGGCAGACCCAAGTTGGAACTGCGAATCCGGAGTACCAGCTGCTTGGCCTTGTGCAAGTTACTCACTGCACTGAGCTTCAGCGTCCTGAACAGGATGAATGGGGAGAAAACCACCCACCTCAGAGGGTCGTTCCGGAAATACACAGCATAATACATATAAAACCCCCTGCATGCTGCTGGGGCTACCAGGAGACATTACTAGAAGTGGGGGCTTTCCACTTCTGAGTATCTGCGATCCTGCTAGAGTCTAGGCATTCGTCGGGAGGCTTCTGTCTGTCTGCCTCTCTCTTCTTGGGTCCTTTTGCTCTTTGCATCACAGCCATCAAATTGGCCGGGACAGTGAGATGTTCACCCCTTGACTGGCCTTGCCGCTCTTCCTAGGGCGACAATCACAATCTCCAGAGGTCAAAAAATGGAAAAGAGCTGTGTAGTCCAGTGGGTTGGTAAACGGTGCCCCAGCCATCCTTGGTGTCGGACAAGGCTGGGAAGGAGAGACTGCTGGATGGAGCAGGTGGCACAGCCTGGGCTTGCTGGAAACCTCAGCCCCTAGGCTCTCCCTCTTTTACTGATGGACTTCCCCACATATTCAGCTGAATGCGGAGTTCCACAGCTAAAGAGATGTGGAGAAACGCTTCCCCCAGGCTAACACCTACATTTGCTAGAAGAGGAAACTGAGGCCCAGAGATGCCCTGTCTGGCCCCACCTCCATGGTGGCGGGTGAGGGAACCAACACCAGGACTCAGGCCTCTCCCCATCCTCCTAGGGCTGCTATCTCCAAGAGGCACACGGAGTCCCGCACACCATCAGGGCGGCCCCAGCGCCGATCTGAATCCTGGCAGCATGCTCCCTCCCCTGGCAACAGCCACTGCTGTTGTATAAACAGTCACGCCAAGGACGAGGACTCAGCACACTTACTCATCTAGGGCTTTAAAGGGAAAGGGGACTGTAAAGCTGAATGGCAAGGGTTTGCTCCTTTGAAACATTATACTGGGCCATGAAAGTTCCTGACTTCGCATACACACACACACACACGCACACGCACACGCACTTGCTCTCCCTCACTGGAGTTCTTAAGGATCTAAAGAGAGACCATTTCTGTAAAAACACAGGTCACTAACAGATACCCACAGTGGTGCGAATGTTAACAGCTACTGACAATATCATCTGCTTTGGGGTGCCTGGGTGGCGCAGTGGATTAAGTGTCTGCCTTTAGCTCAGATCATGATCTCAGGGTCCTGGGATCGAGCCCCACATCAGGCTCTTTGCTCATCAGGGGGCCTGCTTCTCCCTCTGCCTCTGCCTGCTGCCCCCCGCCCCACTTGTGTTCTGTGAAATAAACAAAATCTTAAAAAAAAAAAAAAAAGACAATATCAACTGCCTCAAATTACTCTGTTGCTTTGCACAAGACTTCACCATCCCAGACTCAATCAGCAGAGCTCAAGTCGGGCTCATTAAAATTCAAGTATGCAGTGAGACCCTGATTTAGCTGATAAATCTGTAATAGCTGGTGTGAGTTCTCTTGCTGCTCTGTGTGTGTTGTGTGTGTCCAAGAATACACTACATACAGGTTTGCATAGGAATGGATACATACATTCACGAAATTCTTTGGAAATGATGGGGGTTAATTTCACCATTATGTACACCGATTTGAATTTTAATGTTCAACAATTTTATAAACATTCTATTCCATATTTATCAACTCCTCAGTATGAAATATGTACTCACAAACTAAGAGCATTTCCTCTCCCATATTTTTAAGGATTTTGAAGATATAAACAAAAGCCCACAGCTAATTTATCTGAGTTGTTACTATAATCTTAGATAACATTCTCAAAGAAACTTGTTTTGTGCTGAACTGTGTCCTATAAAAAAAGATATGTTGGAGTCCTAACCTCCGTTACCTCCAAATTTGACCTTATTTGGAGAGAGAGCAAATTAAAATGAGGTCATTTGAGAGAGTCCTAATCTAGTATAATGGTTACCCTCATAAAAAGAAAATTTGGATACACACACACACATATCGGGAGAACATCATGTGAAGACTAGGGTTAGGCAGCCACACACCAAGGACTGCCAGAGCCACCAGCAGCTGGAAGAAGGGAGGATTCTTCTAGAGCCTTCAGAGAGAGCATGGCCTTGCTGACTGATAACCCTGACCCCAGCCTTCTAACCTCCAAAACTGTAAGCCAATACATTTCTGTTGGTTAAGCCATGCAGTTCATGGTACTCTGCTATAGCAGCCCTAAGAAACTTAAAACAAAACGAGCATATAGATTTAAATATCTATATCTATATATAAAATCTCAAAAGTCATTCTTGAAGCACCTGCTATGTGCGAGGCAGGGAGCTGGGCTCTAGGAGACAAAATAAAAAGACATCACCCTTTGCAAATGGCTCTGAGGGAGATACCGATGAGGAACAAATGCAAGACAACATTCCTTCTCACTGGTCATTGGGCAATGGGCATGAGAGATGCCTCTGGAGGCTCTCACACAGAGAGCATAGGGTCGGAATATTTCCCAAATGCCATTACCTACATTCCATTCCAAACTGTCATGCAGCCTAGACCTTTCTGGGTATGTCTGTTCCTCTAAAGGAACCAGATACATATTTTTAAATACCAAAATAATGAATATGCAATGATGCAATGCATCATAATGAATAATGCAATGCAATGCATAATGAATAATGCAATGATGAGATACCTGTATTCTTAAAATACCCCACGTAGAGAACATGGCAAACTGGCCCGGCCACCAGCAGGACAGGTCAGGAGGGCAGAGCTGACGTGCAGGGTGAGCATCTCCCCGGAGAGGCTGGCTCCCAGCCAGGAAAGAAGGAGTTCTGGGAGGTAAAGTCTGCAGAGCGAGGAAGCAAGGCTTGAGGACATGGGCAGAGGGATGCTCAGATTTATGGAGAAGGACATGAGGACGTCAAACAAAGACGCCATGGACACAGCCCAAGAGGGAGATGCAGGACAGGCAGTTTCCGGAAGGGGAGTAACTTTCAGAGGGCCTAAGGGAGAAGAGCAAAGAAGGATCACTGTGCTTTGCCATTTGAAGGGCTGAGACTGGTCCTGAGTCACTGCCTCTCTAAGCAATATCACAGGCCACTTTGGTGGGTCTTTTCATACAGTAGCTCCTTACTCTTCGTACCTGAGGCATTGCTATGCTTCCTTTAAAGAGAAGGAAACTGAGCAGCAGAGAAACTAAGTGTTTGGGAGCTCATCTGGGGCCGGCAAAAGGCAGTCACGAGGCAGTGGGTACCTTCCAGAAGGGGACTAAAACTAGCAGGCAGGAACAGGAAGCCTCCCATACACACCCCTGGACTCCAGAAAAAGACGTCTCTGCGGTGACTGCCTCCGGGAGTCTCCAAACACTCTGTGATGAAGCTGGGCAAAATCTGCCAGGCACCACAGCCCTTCCTGGTAAGGGCTTCTTCCTCTGCAGTGATTTTGGCCCAATGGGTGGGGGTATGTGTGTGTGGCCAGCTGCCCCCATGGAATCCCAGGGGCTCGAAACCCACTAAACATCAGCCACAATGGCATCAGAGAATAAGGCCCCGGCCTGCCCTCCTTCAGCTGCAGCTCGAACAGGATCCCAGATAATGTCCTACAGGTTCTGCCTCACCAGATGCCAGTCAGGCCTTTCCCATCTCCCCACTTCCCCATCCATGCCAGCTTCGAACCCCAGCCTTTGCACACCCCCGGCCCCTCCCAGAAACCCAAGTTGTCTCCACAGGAGGACTGTCCGGAGTTCCTGGCACCCTGCAGTTTTGCGGGCCACCACGTCCCAGGGAGGGACAAGCATGGGGGAGGCGAATCCCGTGTCACTTTCAGGGCCTCCTTGCCCGTGCCTGACCCCTGACCCCAGTGACTCAAACGCAGGAGGCTGGCGGGACATGGTGGCAAAGTCACTCAGGACGACCTCACAGCTACCACCAGTACCTTCTAGTGCAACCGCCACCCAAGGACTTCAGTGCTGGGGAAACAGCCGGCCCCACCCTCATCCTCCACTCTACCCCAGTTCTTTCAGAGTGAGTCACCTACGCATCACAGAAGGGCGCGTGGCTGCACCCCGGGTCCACCCAGCAGGGGGAGAGGCCTCCTGGTGCGAGCTCTGCCCCCACAGCTCCTGCACGATCGATGCTCCTCTCAGCCCTGGGGGGGGGGAAATGTTATGGAGGGGGGGCTCTGGATTTTATCTGGTTTACACAGGAAGGCTTGTGATAATATGTGGATTAAAAAAATAAAAGAGGGTCCTATCACTTTGAAAAGTTTGAAAAGCACTGTTTCAGACTAAATGGGCAAATCAAAGTATATAACTTGGCTCCCAAGTCCCGCTTGGTGTGGAACACATGCCTGCTTTCCTTGGGAATACCGGATTCCTCTCAGTGGCACCTCACAGCAGCAGAGACCATTCACAGACATCTGCCCAGGCACGCAGCTTGGGTCTGCCTCCAACACACCAGACTCCCCACTTCCCCTGCCGGGCCTGTGGGGCTAGCCATTAAGGCCTTGTCCTTCACCCCCTCCAGCTTGGGCCGCTTCCTCAAAAAGTGCTCCTTCTCACTCCTGTGTTAAGCAGCCCATGAGCCCCTGCACACAGCTCAGGTCCAGTTCCCTAAAAGGGACAGAAAAGGCGGCAGAGAGGGCAGAAGGGACACCCCTCCCCCCAACGGCAGAGCACCCCCACCCCATCTAGTCAACAACATGTGTCTGGCTGGGTGATACCGGGGATGAGCTTTTACCCCAAACTTTTTCTTCGGAGAATATTCAAAGCTACACACAGGCTGAGAAAATAGTTCAAAGTACCATTATCACAAGTAAGAAAAGTAACAGTTATTCAATAATATCGAATACGTGGTTCAGAATCAAAACCGTGTAATTATCCCAATACGGCTTCAACTGATTTTTTTTTTGATCCCGGATCTAACCAAGGTTCACTCATTATATTTGACATTAACTCTCTTTAGTCTCCTTTTGGCCAGCTGTTTTTGCAGAATGTCCTACATGTGGGGATTCTTTGTTTCCTTATTATTCGGTTTAGCTGAACAAGTTTGGCATGAGTAGCTCATAGACGATACTGTCTACTCCTTGACTGCGTCACCGTGGAACCCCACTGATCAGGCTGCCCCCCTTCTGGGAAAGCTAGATGGGAGCTTTGGCTGAAATGCTGGCTACCAGATGGCACCATTTTGCCTGCGGAGCCAGGAAGTAACCTATGAGAGGATGTTCTGGGAGCATGTGAAAATACTGTCCCACAGCCACCTCCAGCTAGCCTTGGCTTCCACTGGTGAACCGACCAGTGGTTTACTAAAGAGAGATTCTCCAAATTTATTGGCCGAAGTTCTATAAAAGAGCTTGCCCTTTTTAAATCTCTGATGATTATTATACACTCATGAATCTTTTTTTAATTATGCAGTGTGTCCAAACATATTCTTGTCATTACTTTTTGATACTCACATTATTCCAGTTTTGCCAGTGCAGTGTGACCCCCTTCAAACTGGCTTCTGGGTCCTTTGCTATGATCCCCATGGTGTGAGTGTCCACCTTGTTCTCCGGCATGGGATGTCACAGGCTTGCCCTGGGCTCGCCTTGCTCCCACTAGAGCTGTTTTTTTGGACTCATTCTTTCTCTTTAAGCAGATAAGCTATGTCACTTTCTCAAAGCCTGGTTCTAGTCATAACCTCATTTTCCCTGTCTGCTTCCTCCTTCCCCTGTCACTCATCATTTGAATTAGTACAGAAAGCTCTGTCCTTAGTAGAAAATGGGAAGAAGAAGGGCGTAAGAGAAGGAGAGGAGAAACAAAGACCAACAGTAAATTTAAGGATTTTATCAACCATGTACCACTCAAAGAGGAGCTTCCTTTTTTACAGGGGGCTGCATTCGTGGTCACCTCCATAGCAAGGCTTGTCACTGTCTCATGATTCCACTTATAAAACTTCTATGACCATATATCATTTTATTGTTTTATGCTTACACAAAATATATGCACAGGAAAAATTACTACCTAACCCCCAACACACTTGTCCCCTTCTCTTGCTTTGTCTCCAACAGCACTTATTACCTTCCAAAATCTATAAAATACGATTTTTTTAGAGGCACTTGGGTGGCTCAGTCAGTTAAGTGTCTGCTTTCAGCTCTGGTCGTGCTCCCACAGTCCTGGGATCAAGCTCCATGTTGGACTCCTTGCTCAGCGGGGAGCCTGCTTTTCCCTCTGCCTCTGTCCTTCCCCTGCTTGTGCTCTCTCTCACTCTGTCAAATAAATAAGTAAAACCTTTTTTAAAAAATAAAATAAAGGGCACCTGGGTGCCTCAGTAGGTTAAAGCCTCTCTGCCTTCGGCTCAGGTCATGATCCCAGGGTCCTGGGATCGAGCCCCGTATCGGGCTCTCTGCTCAGCAGGGAGCCTGCTTCCCCCTCTCTCTGCCTGCCTCTCTGCCTCCTTGTGATCTCTGTCTGTCCAATAAATAAATAAAATCTTTTAAAATTCTTAAAAAAATAAAGTAAAATATGATTATTTAATTCTCCTTCCCCCCCCGAGTAGGAGGTAAGTCCCGTGAGTGGCAGGCACTTCTCACTCACTGCTCTGCTCACTACTGTACCACGGTGTAGCAACAGCACAGCCTGCTCACATGCACAGGGCCTGGAATCCAGGAGGTGTCCCATAACCAACAGCGAACGAGAAAAATGGCCTCCCTGGGACAAGAGGCCTAGAGGCAAGTGGCACCTCCTATGAAGCCTTTGGGCCTCTGCTTCAGTGTCACCCCCAGCAGTCAGCTGTGTTCCCAGAGCCCTTCTTGCCCTTCTGGATCCAAACACTTGAACTAGCACGTCAACACTGCTCATTGGTCTGTCTCACCTGAAGAACTTCGAGCTCCTCTAAGACAAGGACAAGGTCAGACTTCTCTTCACAGCCCAGTGCTTAGCACAGAAATCTCCGCTGACCTCCTCCGCCCTCCAGCCAAGGGCCCTTGCCCCGTGCCCAGGCTTCCCGCTGGGCCCAGCCTCTCCAGGTGGCTTCACTGTGAGCTGGGCTTCCGCCTCCAGCTTCTGAGAAAGGCTCGGCTGCGGGCAGCTCACAAAGGGCCCTTTGACTC
This sequence comes from Taxidea taxus jeffersonii, assembly GCA_003697995.1. NCBI lineage: Eukaryota > Metazoa > Chordata > Mammalia > Carnivora > Mustelidae > Taxidea > Taxidea taxus. Next base: position 5,730 of record ML099837.1, on the reverse strand, counting down.
CATGGGATTGGGCTTTTTTAGGAGAAACCCATTCCCTGCCACAGCACCTGTCACCAAGCCCAGTGTCCCGACAGCTTCGAGGCCTCCCAGAGCCAACGTTCACCAAGAAACAAGAGAAGGGGAAGGAGGCTGGCAGGGCGGTCTGATGTCTGGGAAGAGGGAAGATGGGGTGGCAAAGTCGAGAGGGCCTTTTCATCAGCTGAGTCACTGACATTCAGACTCTGTGAATCGCCTGGATGGAGGGCGGGCAGGTTCCGGGGTTAAAATAAAAGGAGTGCAAGGATGAGACCTTGTCAGAGCTTTGCCTCAGAGACGGCTTACTTGTTCTTTTCTTTCAGTCTTCTTTTCACCTGGCTCTGAGGCCGGACTCTCAGGGGGGACGGTCAGCCGCAGTCTGCAGACATTCGCCTAGGAGAGATGCAGAGGAGAAGCCAGTTATGAACCTGCCTTTGAGGCAGAAAGAGTTGAGTGACCTTGTGCTTCCCAGAGCCTGTTCCCCTTGCTGAGCAAGGAGGTGATGTCACCAACCACGCAGGGGAACCTGAGGCTAAGACCAGCCTTTGCCTGCCCAGATGGGGCACTCACCACCCTGATCCTCAAAACAAGGACATTACCAAGTAATTTCACTGCACTCAAACCTTTTTTTAAAGATTTTAGTTATTTGACAGAAAGAGACATAGCGAGAGAGGAAACAAGCAGGGGTAGTGGAGACGGAGAAGCAGGCTTCCCGCTGAGCAGGGATTCCCCATGCAGTGCTCGATCCCAGGACTTTGGGATCATTACCTGAGCTGAAGACAGACGCCTAATGACTGAGCCATTGAGGTTCCCCTCAAACATTTTTTTTGAAAGGCTCAGGTTCCATAACAACACATACAGAATGATCATAGCTCACGTGCAAAGGTCAAAATACACACCAGGTGTCTGGGCTGTAAAGGTGCTTTCTCCAGGGCTCCTGTCGGATATTTCTCCAACAGACATGAACATGCATAAGCACAGAGTTTTTTTTTTTGTTTTTTTAAAGATTTTATTTATTTATTAGTTAGAGAGAGAGAGTGAGCACAGGCAGAGAGGCAGAGGGAGAAGCAGGCTCCCCGCCGAGCAAGGAGCCCGATGTGGGACTCGATCCCAGGACGCTGGGATCATGACCTGAGCCGAAGGCAGCCGCTTAACCAACTGAGCCACCCAGGCGTCCCAAGCACAGAGTTTTTAAAAGCCCGTACATAGCATGTTCATAGTATGTTCATAGCAGCATTAGGCAAGACAGCCCAAAGGTGGAAACAACACCAACGTCCATCAGTGGCTGAACGGATAAATAAACTGTGGTACCTACGTAGAATGGTATATTATCTGGCCTTAAAAAGGAAGGAAATTCTGACACACGCTGCAACATGGATGAACCTTAAGGATGTTATGGTTCACGAAAGAAGCCAATCATACAAAGACCAATATCGTAGGACTTCACTTATCTGAGCTATCTCAAATAGTCAAATGCACGGGGACAGAGAACAGAACAGTAATTGCTACAGGCTGGGGACAGAGAGGAATGGAGAGTTATTATTCAACACATATGGAGTTTCAGTCTGAGAAGATACAAACGTTCTGCAGATGAATGGTGGCGACGTCTGCCCAACAACAAGACTGTACTTAATGTCTTGTATGTCTACTTTACCTTAATGTCACAGCCCAGTCCTGCTCTTGACTTTCCAAGGAGAAGGGATCGGGCCACTGGAAAAGCCCAAAAAGGGTCCCAGCAGCATGCAGAGTACCCAGCCCACAACCATGTGGGCCTGGCTCATGGGAGTGCTGCTTGTCACTGCTATAGATCGTGTTGTGTCCCCCCAAAATTCCTGTGTTGGAGCCTTACCTCCAGTAACTCAGAATGTGACCCTACTTGGAAACAGGCTCTTTACGGAGGTTATCAAGTTGAAATGAGGTCATTAGGGGTGGCCTAATTCAAAATGACTGAAATCCTTATAAAAAAGGGGAAGCTGAAGAAAGACACGTATAGGGAGACCACAACCACATGAACACCCTAGAGAGAGAGGCCTGGAATGGCTCCCTCTCACACAGCCCTCAAAGGAGCCAACCCTGTCAACACCCTGATTTTCGACTTTCAGCTCCAAAACTATGGGATAATAGATGTGTGTTGTTTGAGCCCCGTGGTTGGCGGTACTTCTTACAGCAGCCCTCGCAGATTAATATAGCCCCAACCGTGTTTGCAGGGTCTCAGGTCTGTACGGGTCCAGAAGGCGGCCTCTGAGCAGAACTACCTGCAGCCTAGACACCCAGAATGGGATGGGACTGTAAGGATCTTTGAAGTCTAACCTGCCAGCCTAGAAAGGAAACTGCACATGCACCCATGTACCTGGCAGGTGGACGCTGAGACTAAAGATAGCATTTTCCATGTGCAGGTAAGAGAGCCCACGTGGGACATGTGTTAGCACTTCCATATACACTGTCACCTCCCTCCAAGACATCCCATTTTGCTCCCTGGTGTCACCAACTTCCTGACAATGAACTTGCATCTTCCCACAGAACTCCTATCTAAGGGACCCAGGGTTGTCCTCAGAGATGGCTACAGAATTCCCTTTCCTCTACACTGGCCTCCTTCCCTCTGAACCTCTTCTCCTCCGGATTTAAAAACCCCAGCTCTTTCAACTAAATGACTTGGGTTCATAATTATTCTCCACCCTCACTCTCTGCTGGGCAAGCTGCATCCCCCAGGGACCCCAGAGCTCTCACTGCCCCTAATGTGGCCAACTTCACACTGAACCTTTCGAAGCTCACTGTTAGTCTTGTTGGCCAGAGACAAACCACCCATTCCAGCCAGGAGGCAGCTCTCTTCACTGACAGCCAAGAGCACAGGCGGGAATCTGATTTCTTCCAGGGGAAGGCAAATCCCTGACTTGGGGCCACCTGGACTGGTCAAAACGAGCTGGCATTTGCACAAACACCAAAGTGTGACTCACAGCAGGTAGGCAACCCAAGTCTGTGACGGTCAATAATCTTCTGTGATAGGCTGATCTAATCCATAGCACCATTTTGCAGAGAAAAGGAAGTGCTCTCCTCCTGCATCCCATTCCAGATGCACACATGTGTACACATACACATGGGTAAATACATGCACATGCTTGCACAAGTGCCCACACCTATAGGTATCAATGCCTCCTGGCTGGGCTGACTATGGGCAAGCTCTTCAGTCTCTTTGAATCTCAAGTGTAAATGCAGATAAAAGGAAAACTGCCACATAGTAAGCCTCTGTTGGTATGAGATATTTGTATTATTATCTAGATGCAACCATCATCCTATAAGCTCCAAAAAGAAACAGTCCCACTTGGCCTTATGGTTCTGCTTTTCATGAAACAACGATTTGGTCATGGATCTACTGTAAGTGATACCTTTTTGGAAGGTGATTGGTCCCTCATGGCAGTAATTTTCAGAATTAAGACTGAAGAGGGCACAAAGCCCAGAAGGGACTCCACTGGTCCAATCACCCAAAAGTGTACTGTTTCCTTCCCCTGTTTGAGACAATTCTTGATCTGTCCACCCAGAATCCTGCTATACCTCAGCATACTTCCCGCAGCACTCAACACTGAGCCAAGTGTACCCCAGGGGATGACAAAGCCCTAGAGAAATAGAATGTATTTCCCCTAAGCCATCAGTTTTCCCTGATGAGAGATAATGAACGAACCTAAAAGGAACCTGTAAAATCACACATTTGACTTCAAAGCTATCTGGCAATGGTAGCAGGTTCTTGAGGTCACAGCCAGCCCCCGTGTTCAATGTTTACTCTTGTCCTTAGAGGTGCTGTAAGGTACGGGCTACACGTGGGGCCAGCACTCTCTCATCGGTACTGACCCACTGACAGACGGACTGCACAGACACAGTGGAAACCCAGCGTGGAAGAAGATCAGATGACTTCCTAAGACCATCAAATGTATTGTCATGTGAAAAAAGAGAAAATTGTAGGGAAAGATGTGAATAATCATCCCATTTTTGTTTCTTAAATACACTCTGATAATCTGCAGAGATTTATGGAAAAAAAAAAGGTCTTGAAAGAATCACAAACAACGGATGGTGGTGATGGTTATCCCTGTAAACTGGGACTCCCACATTGTGTCCAACTCCTCCAAGTATGTGTAAGTTTTTTAATTAAAAATAATAGCAGTGATAGCAATAATAAAGATTGAGAGACACTGTATCCAGAAGAGAGAGAGACAGATCAAGCTTTCCTAGATCCACAGGACTGCCTCATGAGCAGCAAAGAGAACCACCTAGAGGCCTAGAAAATATCCTGAATTCCTCAGCAGAAGCACTAAGTAACCTTTGAAGGTACCCACTAGGTTGACCTGGTATAGTTTACCTCCCTTTATTCATTCACTTTCAGGCAATCTCCCCGTGGGAAAATTTCCCCCTGAGTAAGATCAAGGCAGGGTTGCTTATCTCTCTTTCCATTTTATGATGCTTATCTTTGTAGTTTCCTTAAACTCTTGTACATGATCCCCAGAGCAGCTGAGGCTGGGCAGTACCTGAGAAGGGTAGGATCCTTTATTCCCAGAACTCCCACAGTAGCTGGCTCAGCCCTATGTTCTGAACAACAAGAAGAACTAAATCTTTCTTACTCGGAACACCACAGCTATTGGATTAGTTGTCCCTACAAGCAATGGACTGTTCCAGTGAATCAAAAGCAGGAAGGTGGACTCAGTGTATTTCATCATTAGGTTATGGAACATCCACTTATTATAAAATACTATTAAGGGCAATGAGAGTACCAAGATGAAAAAGAAACAGCCATGTTCCCAAGAGCTCAGTATCCTACAACACACCCAAACAAGGCAAATAGGAACACTTAACATAACCAGTACAAGGTCCTGAGAGGCAGGGGAGCCTGGTGGTTAAAGCTTGGTGAAATTGCACTTCCTTACAAAGGAGTAGGAATATAAAAGGAACAACGGTCTTAATTGGAGGTGGGAGTATATCAAAGGCTCCTAGAGATGACATTTGAGCTGGGTATAGAAAGTCAGGAGGGACTTTGTGGTTCATTGAGGTTTGGAGAGTCCATCATCACAAAAGCAAACAACTACGAGGCAAGGCATTTGCTCCAGGCCAAAGGCACAGATGTGAGAATGTTCTGAGAACATTAAACAGGCCCACAGCCTACACTAGAGTGGGGAAGGAAAAGAGACAGGCAGGTAGGGGCCAAACTCTAACAAGCTACAAAGTCCTGAGGGAGAAGCAAGGTCTCTAGTGGAAGACAGTCAGGAGTCATTCACCTCTTTGGAGGAAGGGACTAACACTCAAATCTGAGTTAAGTGATTCAAGAGCAGTTACTGAGTGCCCCTATTACAGTCCATGCATCGCAACATGGACAGAAGGGGGGCTGGGAAGTAGGGGAAGAGATCATGCAAGCTTTGTGCCTTAATTGCTTTTGTCGCCCTTACAGGGCTCAGCATAGTATCAACACATAATAGGCACTTGCTTAGTAAATTAAATGTCAGTAGGAGTTTCTTTTTAGGTTGAAGTAAAACGCAGTAAGGCAAATACACCTGAAACTCCCCAGAGCACCTTCCATTTTCTTCAAACCAACCCCCTGGGAGGGACATCAAGAGAGGCACAGATACTATTCAAGCCTCCTCTACAAGAATCACACAACCAAGCCCTTGTCTGCAACTCAGGGCACCCAGGAGCTAGGCAGGTCCTCTGGGGCCCTGTTTCTGCCCACCCCCACTG
>RCUC01121539.1:0-27064 GCA_003697995.1 Taxidea taxus jeffersonii | reverse complement strand
TCATTATTACAATTATCAATTAATACTAATGAGAGAGTCTGGGGGGACAAAAAACTAGGGGTCCGAATAATCAACAATGTAGCACCAGTCAAAATCCACCCACAAGCCTAGAAATCAGAACGGTGGTTGCCTTGAGTGGGGGGGGCGCACTGGGAAAGGGCTCAAAGGAACATTCTAGAATGGCCTGTCTTGCTAGGAAGTTGGTTATACAGCTGTTGTCAAAATTCAAGGGCTGTGAGGTGCCTGGGTGGCTCAGTGGGTTAAGCCTCTGCATTCGGCTCCGGCTCTCTGCTCAGCAGGGAGCCTGCTTCCCTCCCCCTTTCTCTCTCTCTGCCTATTTGTGATCTCTCTCTGTGTCAAATAAATAAAATCTTTTAAAAAAATTCAAGGGCTGTATGTTTTAAAAATCTGTGCATTTTTTCTGAAACGATATCTTAATTTAAAAAAAATATATGTGTGTGTATATATGTGTATCTAACCACAGGCTAATGGCTGCAAGGTAATGTTTTAATTTGATGGATTAGCCTGAGGGCAGGGGCAGGGGTTTCCTAGGGGCAGGGCTGACAAAGCTTTTTGGGTGGGGGTAGCACGTGGCTGGTTCAGTCAGTAGAGTGTGTGACTCTTGATCTCAGAGTTCTGGGTTCGAGCCCCATGTCAGGTGTAGAGATTACTTAAAAATAAAATCTTAACAACAACAACAAAAGCTCTTTGGAGGTCTGGGGTAGGGGCTTTTTATCCACTGGAACAGATATCTCTCTATTTTAACAACTCATAAGGCTATAGAGGTCCCATCCAGCCTGCCCAAACATCTCTGCTTCAGGAGTTCCTCCAGGCCCCGGCCACCCCCTCATTTAGTGACAATGCCCCGAGGCCCCCTCTCCCAGCCTGGCTCTACTGTTGTGCCCTGTTCTTCCCGGGCACAAGTCACATGATCTGACATACTCCCCATCTTGCTTATTTGTCCCCCTATTGCCTTCTCCTCCAACCAACTCTGGAGTTCCACGAGGGCAGGATTCTGTCTTGCTCCCTGTCATGTCCCAAGCAGTGGCAGACCCTTAATAAATGCTCCATAGATATCTGATTAATGAATTGAGAACAATATTATCAAAAGCTAACACTCCGCACTTGACACAGGCCAGGTGCTTACATGTAAGAAGAATTCACTTAAACCTTGCGACTGTCCTGTGTGGGGGGTGTTATCATCACCCACGCCTGACATTTGGGGAAACTGAGGCTCGGAGAGGTACCCTTGCCCAAGGTCACACAGCTGGTAAGTAGCCGAGCCGGGATCCAAAGTCAGGCTTGGCCAACCCCACAGGTGTTTTAAGATTCGTGTTCACAGACAGGACATGACCACCAGGGGGACTCCGGATGCTCTAGAACTGGGGACCCTGGGGGCAGACATGGGTTCTGGTTAGATGTTGGGCATAGGCATTCTAGAGCAAGGGCAACTAGCCCAGACCAGGACAGCAGGGTCTGTAGTGATGAAGAAGTGTGGATATAGACATCTGGAGGTTCACGACTCGGAACCATAGGGAAGGTGCACCGCCTACTGGAGAGGAGGACTGGGGATTCGGCAAGGGCAAGGAGGTGGCCCCCAGACCCAGGGGCATGAGCTAGGGGGAAGAAGGGCCCTTCAGGACTAGGGTGTGGGCTGACCAAGAGCTTGATCAGGTCACAGTGTTCAGAAATGAGCACCCAGTTTAGAACCTGGAGATGAAAGGGGGAGCTGAGGGGAGCACCATGGATATGGGGTATGAATTCTAGAAATTGGGTGGAAGTTGGGTTGGGAGGTGTGAGGAAAAAGGGAAGTGGTCCAGGAAGTGGTGTTAAGAGGTGAATAGAGGTTCCCAGTAGTTGAGGTTGAGGGTTCCCAAGTGAGCCTTAGAGAACCCAGAAATGGCTATTTAAGGGGTTCTAAAAGTCGACAGCAAAATTCCCAGAAGCGGGGGATAGGATCCCATTAGTGGAACCACCAAGATGCTGGAGGTGGGCCTCGCCCACCCCAGAAGCGCCTAACTGGATTCCTGGAAGGAAACAAAACCATGGCCCTCCTCACCCAGAAACGGGCGAGGTGCCTTTTCCAGGAGCGCAGTCCGGAGAGGTAGATCTCCTGCAACACGGGGGCACTGAGCTCCACTTCGGCCCCGTCCGAGGTCATCGAGGGTCGGAAGCCCACAGCCTGGTGCGCTTCAGCCATGTCCCGCTAGAGCCCTGGTAGGTGGACAGAGGGTCATTCTCCATGTCCCCAGCCTCAGACCCAGGAGTCCGGGTCCCCAACCCCCTCCTCCTTACAGACCCAGGAATACAGGACGGCGGCTCACCCTTCCCTAACCACCTAAGGGGTCTTGAAGGACTTGGCCAGACACCTCCGGTGTTGGGGGGACGTCAACTGGGGACCTCTGTGAACGCATAGAGAGGCAGGAGGAACAACTCGCGTTAATCCCTTTTGCGGTTCTGCTGAGAACGAGGTGCAAGGCAGTGCGCCCCTCCCCATGAAGGACTTTCAAGATTCAGGGTTGGGGGCGGGAAACTGGTCCAGGGTTGAGTTGCGGGGTCTAGAGAAAAACATTAGTCCGAGACCCATTTGAAATGAACACCTGCCAGACGTTGGCACGGTCCGCCCCATTTCCGCTTCCCAGGCCGGGGGGGGGGGGGGGGGGGGGGGGGGTGGGGAGGGGCGGGGGAGGAGCGGGGGCGGGTGGCGGGTGGGGAATGTCTATAAATTCGTCCGCTCTAGGGCGTCCCCCTCCCCGCCGCGCTGGGGACTGGAGGGGATGGGGTAGGGAGCACCCTACTGCGCATGCCTCACAGCGAGGGATGCTGAGGCTAGGAGCGGATGCGGGCTTCGAGGACGCGTGATGGAGACGCCCGCACGCCCAACACAAGCCACAGGCCCCCAGGCCCCGCAGGAGCTCGGGCCCCTCCGATACTTACCACGCTGAGTCAGAGGTCCGCCGCTCCGATCCTGGAGACCCAGCCCGAGCACAGCCCCCCACCCTCGATCTAGAGTGCCAGACCCAAGTCTCCCACTTGCATATGTCCGATCCCAGTGCGGCTAGTCCACGACTTGGTCGTCGGGCCTCCGGAGCTTCTGGTCGCCCCCAATTACCCAACATCCAGGAACCCGGATTTCTGCCTCGCGTGTGCCTTGCCGGGTATTCCAGTCTCTGGCTTTATCCCCGCCCCCTTCTAACCCTCTGCGTTCTATCCCCGCCCCCTCGAGTCCCAGCGTCCAATCCTCTCGCTCCGTTCGAGCCCTAGTCCTCAGTCGTTTTCTACTCCGCGGGATTTCTCCACCGTTGGCTTCCCGGGTTCTGAGCAGCTCCTCTCCTCCATACCCCAGGTTCTTGGGCTTCCCACTTCGCCTCGTCTCACTCTCCTTCCTCTCTGCAAAACGAGGCTCAGCTTGGAACTCACAGCCCACATTTGGGCACACGTAAAGTCACGCGCGTGGGCATCGAGCCAGAACGAATCAAAGTTCTACCAACCCGAGGAGGGAGGGCTGTTTTGTGGGTTGGGTCAGCCCACCGAGACCGCCCACAGAAAATGCAGCCGCGCGGACTTAGTGGTGCGAAGGAGAAGCTACAGCGGGTTGGATTCTAGTTAGACAGTCAGAGGGACTTCCGGGGGGGGGGGGGGGAAAGGTGCATGGATAAAGGGAAAGAATATGTTAGAGACTGGGCTCTGATTGGGAGGCCGGAATGGGCACAGACAAGCAGAGGCTGAAAGAGGAAACTCGTTTTATTAGGCTCCGGCCTCTGTTGGTATTCTATGTACACGCTAGGCCCAGTGTGCCCCTGGGTCCAGCCCAGTCACAGCGCGGGGAGAGTTTTTGAGTGAGGCCAGGAGATGGAGTTGGGAGAAAAAGAAACCTGGAGTCGTGGCCCCAATACCGAGATGGGTAAGCCGAGGCCAGGGGAGGGCTAGGGACTTGCCCAACGTCACGCAGCAAGCTGGGCACTGCGCTGGCCTCTTTTCTTCAGGCCAGGGTCCTGGAGACGGAGCAGGGCTCTGGCCTCGCGCCGACGGCGGCGCCCGTAGCTGTGGGGGTCCTGGGGCTCGCGGCCCGCCTTCCCTGAGAGCTCCTTGGTGGAGGCGGAGCTGAGCCAGTAGATCATCTCTGGCAGGCGGTGGGTCTGGCATGTGCCCAGGGAACAGAGGCGCCTGCGGTGCTGGGCGACCTGGTGCTGAGGCTGCCTGGGGAGGGAGCAGGGGAGAAGGCCGGGTTCAAACAGAATCTTCTCCAGGAAGGGGTGTCGGTGGGGTCGGGCCCCCAGAACTCCGCGACCGCAGAGGCGCCCTTACAGCTCATCATTTCTCCCACGCAGAAAGCAGTGGCCTGAAGGGGGCGCACGCTCCCTGCCGTCTCCTTCCCGCCCTGTCCCCACTGCCCGCCCGCCTTGCTCACCTGCCCACGGGGTCCCGGTCCCCCAGGACCGAGAAGGCGAGAAGCAACAGGAGGATGTGGGGGGTCATCGTGGGGTGGGGCCGGAAGTGGTCCTTGAAACCCATGCGCGAAGCGGTCCCTCCGGAGTGTGGCTCCGCTCTCTTCCCGAGTCGGAGTTTCCTGGAGGCCCCTTTGGGCACCAGGAATCACGGCCAGTCCCCACTGCCCACGCGGGGAAAATTGAGGCCGAGCGGAGGAGGCCACACCACACCAGAAGGGCAAGCTTAGAACCCGGATTCCCACGTCCTACTTGGCCTCCGAGGCCCGCGGGCGCGGTTACACCGCAGAGCTATAACCCTGGGAGGCCTCCGGAGAGGGACCCCTTTAAGGCGGAGGGAGAGGGGCGGGGCAGCTGACACCTGCTAGTGGTGACACAGCTTAGGGCTTCCAGGAAAGGGAGGCGCTGGGCTCCTGCGACCTCAACCTCAACCCAACCCATTGGGGATCATGAGGTCTCGTGGGCCAGGCTCCTTCGTGCGTTGGGCGATGCAGGGCGCACACGGAGCCCTCTTGGGCGGTGGACAAAGGGAGTCTGGGGCCTAGCACAGTCAGCAGACACCATCCCATAAGAGGACTTGGTGTAGGCGGGTGTGAAAAGCCACCGGGCCTAGGGCTCCAGCTGTACTGAAGCAGGTGTAGCCAGGGCTGTGGACAGTAACGTCATGGTGGCTTAGGTGACCTAAGCCCTGTGGAGAGCATCCTGGGGGACCAAGGACTCTGCACAAGGCCATGGGCAAGGGTCAAGTGTAGATGCCACACAATAGAGGGTGAACACAGTCCTGGGGAGCTGTCAGTGAGTCCATCTCTGTAAAGAAGGGAAGCAGGGAGGCCCTGCTGCCCTGACATGGGACACCCCCAGCCTTGTCCCCCACCTCCAAGTCTCCAGCTAGGCTAGGGAAGGAAGCAGACACACAAGGAATTCTCTCCCCTTAACATAACCCCCCAATGACTCAGTTTCCCCAGCTGCAGAGGGCAGGACAGTAGTCACTGCCAGTCAGCCCTGGCCTGGCCTTGGAGGGTCCTGGACAGGAAAAAACAGCCAGACACTGGAACAATGTGTGTGCTGGGGGAGGGGGGGGATGGCTTTCTGGGAAACTTAAGGGCCCAGCTATGCTGGGAACCCACACCCCAACCCTCCCCCAGCCCGGCAGGGCAACCAGGGGCAACCAGGGGCAGGAGCCCTGTCTAACCGGGATAAGAAGGAACAGGGCCTCACGGGGCATGAGGGGGGCTGGGGGGCGAGGGAGAGACACGGACCCGAGGAGGGGGACAGGGGAGCAGACCCTCTCGGGGCCATGGATGACAGAGACCACAAGAGGCCAGATCCAGGGAGCAAGACATGGAGACTCGGTGGGGGACGACAGAGACCTACAGTGGCCATCAGGCGCCCATCCCAAGACTGCCCGCTGCTCAGGCCGTCGGAGCAGAACCTGCAGGCAGAACCCCAACCCCACTCCACTCCCCAGGAAGCCGAACCATCCCAGCTGAGGATTTATTGGCGTAAATGCAACCATATAAAAACATAAGTTATGAAAAACACAGTCACGATGTGCCCCGCCCCAGCCCAGACCCCTAAAACCCCCTTCTGAGGGAGGGAAGGAGAGGAAGGGGGAGCCCCCAAACTGCCTAAGAACGCCGCAGCCCCTGGGCCCGTGCAGGGCCGGCCCGGCCGGGGTGGGAGAAGCCGGGTGGCGCCTCAGCGCATCCGGTAGTCAGTGGAGCAGGACAGCTCGCACAGCTGGCCCTTGAAGTCCAGGTCAATGGTGAAGTCCAGGTCGCGCTGTGGGGAGAGGGCAGATGTGAGGGGAACTGGACACGGGACAGGCAGAGGTCTGGAATGGTCTGAGTCAGGAGGCTGCGGCAGGGGGTAGCCTCCTCCCATGCTGCCCAGAGACCCCACGTCCTGGCTGGGAGACGACCATCCACCCACAACCCTGACTCCGAGCCTTGGCTCCCGGGACACCCTCAGAGGCTCCGGGATCCCAGCCAAGCCAGCCCCTCCAGGCCAGAGCTCAAGGCTGTCTCTTGCATAATGATTGTTCCCATCAGTAAAGCAGTTACTCCTTCCCTCTTTTCTAAGAAGCAAACCTCTCTTCCAGCACAGTCCCAACCCGACTGTCCGCTTGTTCTCAGCTCCCCGGCTTCCGGAAAGCCAGGCCTCGCTCCGTGCTCCCCCCTCAGCACTCTCTGGAAAAGCTTGGGCCAAGGTCGCCAGGAACTGTGAAGACTTCTGCCCTCAGTCCCACCACCTTGGCCCAGGCTCCAGGCTTCGGGCTTCCTCCTGGCTTCTCTGGGCCTCTCCTTTCGTCTCTTTAGCCGTCCCAAGTTCTGTACTACTGACATCTGGGGCTGGAAACGAGGCTTCTCCACAGTCCTGTGCTAGAGGCCACCAGCATCTTTCTCCAGGTATGAGAGCCCAAATGTCTCCAGACAGGGACAAATGTCCTCTGAAAAGGGTGTGCCCTTGGAACACCCCCTCTGGCCACACCCCCCCTGAGCATTACCCCACCCCGCACCCACAGATCCACTTTTTAGCCCAGGCCCTGGACTCCAGGCTCCAGACCCTGTGTCCTCCCATCCACTCGGGGTCTCCCCAGGGGTCGCAGACTCAACCGAGTGGAGGGCTGCTGGGGCCCCACAGCAGGCAGCAGAGCCCCCCCGAGCACTGCCCCCGCCCCGGCAGCATCTCACGTTATTCTTGGCATTGGGCCGCATGCCGATGGTGCCAAAAATCTCCTCGCCCGTCTTCACAGTCAGGTAGTCCTCCATGTAGAACACGGTCTGCTTCCAGTGTGTGTAGGGGGACTCGGGGCCTGGGGGTGCAGTCGGGTCAGCCGGGCTGCGGCCAGTCCCCGGGCCTCCTGCCTGGCCCCTCCACGACCCGAGTCCCTTCACCCTCATCAAACCCTGGAGAGGGACTACTGGGTACGGTTTCAGGGGTGGGGAAACTGAGGCATGACAGGCTCCCTGGCTCCCTCGCTGCCCCTGTCCCACGCCCCGGCCCCACCCCACACTCACTGGTGGAGAAGCCCGTCCTCTTGTGGCAGCGCGTGAACTCGATGTTGAAGTAGGCCACGAGCGCGTGCACGTAGTCATTGCGCTTCACTTGCAGGCAGAAGGGAGACGTGAAGGTCAGGTCCTCCACCTTGACGGTGTAGATGTCCACCTCCTGCGGGACAGGCCCCGTGAGCCCCGCGCCCTGGCACCTGGCCCAGCGGACAGCGGGAAAGCCTAGGCCGCCACACTGCGGTCCTGCCCCCTTCTCCCCCGCGGCCAAAGCCCACGCTGGACGGGTCCGCTTCCTAGAGCCACTACTGCCGCTTCGGAGAATCGCCCGTTGTCCCTTCCACCAGCACCTGGCCACTGCAGGGGCCTCTTGACGGGGCTCCCTGCTTCTGCCCCCCGCCTCCTCCCACAGCCCCTTACTCGACCCATCAGCCAATGTGACGATTCTAAACACTGTCCATCAGATCACATCAAACTCCTGCTCCACCTCCCTCCACCAGCTCCCAGGCGCCCACCCTCCCAGCTCCTGTCTTCACTCGCTCCAGACTTCCTTCGCCTCCTCCTCCACCAGCTTGGGCCGCCTCTGGCAGCCCAGCGCCAATTCTAGGGTTCACCCCGGGGTCCAGCTGGGCGTGCGCACACTGGGGGAGCTCAAGAACTGATCCCTGGTCCGGCATCCCTCATCAGTGCCCCAGGCACACTCATTAGCTCACTCGGGGCCTTGGGCTTCTTGCATCTGGGGCACAGCCAAGGGGCTTAGCTGCCTGGCTCAGGGGTGCCCCTGTGGAACGCATCCCCCCAGAGCAGTCTATGCCGGGTGGGTCTTGCTCGCCCTGGCGCCAGGAACCCCACCCGGGCTTGGCTCATGAGCTTTTTAAAGGGATCGAGTGGCTTCTCTGGGCCTCTACTGCCCCTCTGGCCAACTGGCCAGACTCCCAGGCCTCAGGCAAATACTGGGAGACCTCATGTCTTGCTCAGGCTCAGCTGGTGGCCCTTCCTTGGTTCCGCCCCTGGGGACACCGGCCACACCCCGCCCTCACCTTTATGAGGCAGGCGTTGGTGACCAGCTGCTTGGGATCCACCACGTCCACCAGGGGCTCCTTGATGGCCACGTCTTTGATGCAGGACATGTCAAAGCCATATACATTCTCCCACCCTGGGGAGGCAGGCAGGCAGGAGGAGGGGTGAGTCCACTGGGGGCGCCCAGCCCGAGCCTGCCCCGCCCCCCCGAGTTCCTAGGGGGCCTCCCCCGAGCTCACAGTGAATCTTGTAGTCTTTGTACTGCCGGTCTTCAATGGCTGTCACATACAGTGTGGCTCGGTCCGGGAAGATGAGGCCATCGGGGGCCTGCCGAGGGGGAGGGGGTGTGAAGGATGGGGGGGGCCTTGGAACACAGCCCCCAAACCTTGACAGTTTGGGTCTCTATCCACACACACTATCTCCACCCCGGTTGAGCCAGCCGGACTCCTACAATGGCCTCCTCACTGGTTCCTGGCTTCTGCCCTCACACCCGCCTCTACTCCCCACATGGCTCCCAGGAGGCATCCAGGAGCACTTAAGTCTCAGACCTGTCCTTCATAGGTTCTGAAATATCTGCAGCACCGTCCCCAGCTCCTCTGAGAGGAAAACTAAAGTCTCACGGGGGTGCGCAGGCTCCTCCACCCCCTTCCCTTCTACTGTTCTTCCTGACCCTCCAGTCCACTTCCTGCTGTTCCTCAACACTCAGTTAGAACACTCCTGCCCCAGGACCTTTGCACCAGTTCTTCTGCCCAGACGTTCTTTGCCCCAGATCTCCTGTAGCTCCTACTCCCTGTTCAGGTCTTAGTCACCTCCCCCTGGGAGGCTGCTCAGATCTCAGCACCTGGAACCATAGCCCTCCAGCCTCTCCCCCATCCTTCTGCCCTGCTGTGGTCTTCTTCCCAGCACCACCCACCTCCTGACACCATCTGCTTGTTACGGTCTAGCTCCGGTGCCTGTGATCTCCCATTCTGGCTCTGGGCCCTGCAACATCTAGGCCGTCAATCCCCTACATGAAGTCCCCGCTGCGGGAAATATCTAGCCCAGCTTTTGGTTTTCTGCCCAGAACCTGACTGATAGGGGCTCAACCTGTGTGAGCTGCTCCCACCCCAGCCTGGGCCTCACCAGCCACTTGTCTCGGGCATAGAGCACGGTGTTGAGCATTGACTCGTAGAAGAGGCAGTAGCCCATCCACTCGCTGATAATGATGTCCACCTTCTCCACCGGAAGCTCCACCTCCTCCACCTTCCCCTTGATGATGGTCACCACTGAGGGGGCAGAGACAGCCACATGCAGCTGGCCCCAAGGCGACCCGTTCACTCGCCTCCCCTGCGGGGCCAGGGCCCGGGGACCCCACTGGAGCCGCCCCCGCCTCCTCAAGGAAAGGCTGGGAGCCGCAGGCGGACATCTTCAAAGAACTCTGCCGGCTGAAGCCACACTCTCTGAACTCAGGATTTTCTGGTTTGGGTTTTTGTTTTTGTTTTTTAAAGTAATCTTTATGCCCAACATGGGGCTCGAACTCACCACCCCAAATCAACAGTCACACACTCTACAGACTGAGCCAGGCAGGTGTCCCTCTGTTAATTCGGTTTTAAAATTCATTCATCTCTCTAGATGTTTTGTTGTTGTTTTTAAAGATTGTATTTATTTATTTGACAGACAGAGATCACAGAGAGGCAGAGAGATAGGCAGAGAGAGAGAGAGGAGGAAGCAGGCTCCCTGATGAGCAGGGAGCCCCATGCAGGGCTTGATCCCAGGACCCTGGGACCATGACCTGAGCCGAAGGCAGAGGCTTTAACCCACTGAATCACTCAGGCACCTCATCTCTAGATGTTTTTAAGGCAGAAGCAGAAATGCATGGATTAGGCACTGGATGGTAAGACTGCGTCGTTAAGAGCACGGTCATGTTTTTTGAAAGGGTCTATCCGGACGGACGCACACACACGTACACGGCAGGATTTATAGGAGAAATGACATCATGGTTAAAACTTGCTTCAAGAGGAGATATTTAAAGCTCGGTGGTACGTATCTGGGGGCTCACTACACTAATCTCTCTCTCTCTCTCTCTATATATATATACATATATAAATATATATAATCTCTTTTTTAAAAAAATCACTTCATGGGGCACCTGGGTGGCTCATTCGGTTAAGCGTGTTAATCCTCTGCCTTCGGCTTAGATCATGATCCCAGAGTCCTGGGATCGAACATCGGGCTCTGCTCAGCAGGGAGCCTGCTTCTCCCTCTCCCTCTGCCTGCCTCTCTGCCCACTTGTGATATCTCTGTCAAATAAATAAATAAAATCTTAAAAGAAAAAAAAAAATCACTGTTGGGGCCCCTGGGTGGCTCAGTCAGTTAAGCATTCCACTCTTGGTTTTGACTCAGGTCATGATCTCAGGGTCGGAGGATCCGAACCCGTGTTGGGCTCCGCGCTTGGTTAGAGTCTGCTTGTGATTCTCTCCCTACCCGCCCCTGCACTCACTCAATCAATAAAATCCTAAAAAAAAAAAAAAAAAAATCACTTCACTTCAGTTTCTAGAATGCTAGGAGGCCCCACACGCAGAAAACCCACCATCTTCCCACATGCACTGCCCCAGGAACCTGGCAGGTAGGAACTCAAAGGCCATGTGGCAACATCCGCGCCACCGGCCTTTCTGACCCGAGCTACCGTCCTTTAATAACCCAGCCTCCCAGATGCACACGTTCCTACATGAGCTGACACTGTGGGCGAGGGGATGAGCGCTGCAGGGGCTGCTGGAATGCTCACCCCCAGGGGCCAGATGAACGGGCCACAGCAGCCACCGGGAAGAGCAAGAGCCTCTCGTGTCTGGAAACGTGTGCAACTAAACGGTGAGCAGGTGGAGGAAGCGAGGGCAAAAGCCTTGCGTGAAATGCTACTTATGTACAAGATGTGCACGTGGGCGTGAAAACATTTACACGTGTACAAGCCTGTGGGTGCAGACTTCTCCGGAAGACTCCTCACCACGGACCCCCCACGACTCTGCGAACTACACAGTACTCCCTGCCCCAGGGTGTGACAAGCGAGGCACTTATTAGCTCGTGACCTCGCCACTCAGTTTCTAAACCGGCAGAGCCCGCTCCTTGTCACTACCTGTTGCTGTGGGTTCTGAGAAGGGGGGATTCTCAGAGCCCGTGGCGGGAGAACAGCTGAATCTGAGTTCAGTGACGATCCCTACCCCACTGCCAAGGGCCCCAGGGAAGCGGGAGATCACCCACTCCAACCCCACAAACCCATTCTCTTCCTGGGCTCACCATGGTCTAACTTGTTGGCTTTGACGATCTTCACCGCATAATCAGAGATACTGGAACACTCGATCTGGGGGCCCAGGAAGAAGGGAGGGTGAGACCCCCCCACTCCCACCCTCCACCCCCAGTCCCCTCCATCCAATCCCTGAGCCCTGAGGGGCCCCTCTCCGTCCCCAGGCCCTGACCCACCCGCCTACATGCGACACTCACCCCGATGACCTTGCGGGCTCCAGCCTTGGCAGCAAACATACAGAGGATCCCTGTGCCGGAGCCCACGTCCAGCACCACCTTGTCCTTGAAGAGGTGCCGGTTGTGAAACATGGAGTTCCGGTACGTGAGGGTGCGTACCTCATCTTTCAGCATCTCCTGGACGGGGACGTGGGGGCACAAGGTACAAAGCATGCCATGAGGGGGCCCGCGTTCCCAGCTGGAAAACGGGGTTCGCTGGCCTCTGACACACTGGCAGTTTGGAGAGCCGGAGCTCAGTCCTCCCACTTCCTCAGCCCCCTTGGGACAAATCATTTCCTTCCCATGTGCCTTTGTTTCCCTATTGGTACAATCAGACTGGATGGGCTAAACTCCCTACTGCCTTGGTCTGATTCCACTGCTGCCTCCCAAGTCCCAGTGGTCCTTGGCTTTTCCCAGAATGTAGTGCCACTGAACTGTATGACTTAAGGAAAATTTTGTTACGTATCTTTTTTTTTTTTTTAAAGATTTATTTATTTACTTGACAGAGATCACACAAGTAGGCAGAGAGGCAGGCAGAGAGGGGAGGGGAGAAGCAGGCTCCCTGCCGAGCAGAGAGCCCGATGCGCGACTCGATCCCACCACCCTGGGATCATGACCCCAGCCGAAGGCAGCGGCTTAACACATGAGTCACCCAGGAGTCCCTGTTACGTATCTTTTACCACACTTTAGAAAAGAAGAGGTTTCAACAAAAAGAAAAAAAGAAAAAGAGGAAGAAAAAAATGTTCAGAATCCCATTCCCACGGCTTTCTGGGACGGGACCTCCGGAAGACAGGGTCCAGAAGCAGGGGGCACAGCAGGCAGGAGCCGCGGGGGACAGTCCCACCGCCAGCCACTAGAGGGCGGCGGAGACCAGCAGGCCCTGACCTCCAGCAGAAGTCGCAGGCAGGCTCGCCCGCGCTCCCACCCCAGCCTCCCAAGAGCGCCGGGCGCAGCTCCGTCTCCAAGGCAACGGCTGGGAGAGGCGACCCCGCGGTGTGTACCTCACACCCAGAGGGGCGGCCAGGCCTGCTGCCAGGGGAGGCAGTGCGCATGCGTGAGAAACTGAGTTCCAGCCCTCCCAAACATTAACCCCCTCAAGATCCAGCAGCTTTAGAAGCTGTTCACACTCACCTCGTGAATGCCGAAGTGAGCATAGGAATCAAAGTAGTAATCTTTGGACGTCATGTCCTCAGCATTGGGCTTCTCGCTGCTTTCTGCCTGGCCACAGGAGACCTGGGAGGGGGTGGATGGGAGCATGGGTCAAATCTGAAGGCTCTCTAAGGCCTCTTAAACCTCCTGATCCCTACTTCTCCCTGGAGAACAGACAACCCCCGCCAAAATCATACCATGGCAATCCTACAGCCCCCGTCTGCCATCTTGCCTCCCCCAAACCCCAAAACGTACAACCCCACTCTCCTCTTCCAGGACCCCCCCCCCAAGAGCACCATCCAGGGGAGAACCCCGATACCTCAGCCACGCCTACCATCTCTCCAGTCTCTCTGCCCCCGTCTCTAGCTCAGCCCACAGCTGGGGAGGGGAGGGGAAGGCAGAATTGGGGCAGACACGGGAAGGAGTAAGGGGGGGCTGGAAATGGAGTTAAGGAAGTAGCCACAGTATTTGGGGAGGCCAGATGGGAGCCACAAACCTGGAGGGGGGGTTGTACTAACAGTTTGGGGGCACAGGGTCAAGTGATTTGAAGCGAGAGAAATCATGGTTAGATGCCTGAAAGGGCCTGGGATGTGGCAAGATGTGTTTATGTGGGGAAGGGTCTCACAAAAGGATATTTACTTCTTCAAGAGGCGGCTGGAGGCTCATCCCATTAGCCAAGGTGGCTACAAAATTCTAGGAGAGAGTAACAGGGAGACAGGATTAGCTACTGGGAGTGGCTAGGGGAGGGCCAAGCCAGGGGACCCCAGCTCACAGGGGAGGGGGTGTTTCCTGCAATTTTCCTTTTCCTTGGCATGGCAGGAAGAGGCAGCAGAGGGAGCAAGAGGCAGGGATGTTTTTAAAAGGGATGGGAGAAGTGGGGGGAGAAGAGATGGGGTTCTGTCCCAGCTATGGCTGGAGAGATGGTGGCCCGCCCCCACACTGTCCCTCTCTGGCCAGACACCTGACCATACACACCTCCCCCAACCAGGCCAGAGGAACTGGCACCCGGCAGGCACACAGGCACTGCCAGCTGTCGCTCCCCTTCATCATCTAATCCCCCCAGATTAGGTGACATTTCCTGACACACACCTCCCATCCTGGGGTGCCATGAGTAGCTGGGGGAGGGGGGAACTGGCAGGATGTGCCCACTGGGCATCTGCCACCTCTGCAAACAAGCCTCTTGTCTGAGAGGATTCCAGAAAGGAGGTGTGGCACACAGGCACCCCCACCAGAGTTGGCACCCTGAGCCCTAGCTCTTGCCTTGGACCCAGGAAGCCCCAAACAAAACCACCTGGAGCCAAGTCTCCTAGCTTAGCACCCTCTTCCCAGGAAGGTAGAATCCCACGGAGGAGGCCAGACTCTGGACCCTCAAACCCCTCCACACCTTGGGGTGTGGGGCCAAGTCCTGAGGCAACCTCTAAGAAAGATATTTCCTCCACCCACAGGGACCCTGGTCTAGGAGAGAGTCAAGGTGGGTGGGAGTCACTGGAGTGACCCCTAGGAGCTGCCCCACAACGCTACAAGGCGAAGGAGGGAGTCTGCAGGCCCCATCACATTACATCTCTTCCAGATGTGGCCACCCTCCAGGCCCCAAGAAGCACAAAGTCACAGACACGACCCACGGAGCTCCAAGCCCCACCCCCATTCTCTCAAGCCAGCGAGGACACCTATAAAGGGTGACTGGTAAGGGGATTTCCCACTAGGACACATTTCTCAATACCACTAATACCACGACAAGTCAAGTCCCAAGAGGTCTTGAAAGAGCACCGGAGCCAACCCCACATGGCTGCACAAGAACCAAACCGCTCAGGAAACCATTTCAAGCCTCCAGGCTCAGGACCCTCACACAGAGCTTCAGGAAGGGGGGACGTCATCTCCCACCTTCGCATATGCGCCCGGGAGAGACAGATCTCCAATAGGTGGTAAAGCTAGTAGCTCATATTCCCCACATCCTCTTCCCAGCAGAGACTCTCCCTCCCCTCGCCCGGAAGGGCTCCAAAGAGGAGATGGGCTTTGGGACACGCCCCATGAAAAAGATGTCCCTCCCACACACCCAGAAGCGGCCACAAGGGGGTGCACAACACCTTATCGGGAAGGATCTCCAACTAGAGGCCCCCCCACCATCCAGGGGGAGGTCACAGGGGCATGCCCCATCCCCCCAGCTCCCAAAGCCCCGGGCAGGAGAGAATCCAGGGACAGGAAAACGGGGGCCCAGAGGGAACCAATTCTTCCTCTTCCTCCAATCCCAACCCAGGAGTGCACGAAACCTGGACCGAAGCCTAAGCAGATGCCTCGGTATCAGGAACGGGGTTTTGGAGAACTGAGATACACTGCGCCTCCCGAAAGACTCTTTACTTCTCGTAGGGACTGAAGAAAGCCCTCCCCGAAGGGTACATCGCGATCCCGGGGGAGAGGGCAGGGGGCCTCCTAGGGAGGGTCGGAGCCTCTTCTCCGCCCCCCCCCCGGGGCGCCCCTCCCCCGGCCGGGGGCGGGGCCTTTGTCCCGCACGTGGAGCCCGCCGGGCCACCGGGCACGGCACACCCCCTCCCCACCCACCGCGCCTCGGCCACGTGGGGGCCAGGCCGGAAGCGCCCCCAGCCCTCCTCCACGTGGGAGGGGGCACGACACCCTCGGCTCGACCCGGTGGCGCAGGCCCTCGAAAGCCAGGAAACCCGCACCTCAGACTATATCCCGGGATCCGGAGCATGCGGCGTCCTCTCCGTACGGCTGAGAGCCTTCAGCCCCAATCCGCTCATTCGGAGCCCCTTCCCCACGACGGAGGCATAAAACACCGACCACCAAACCGCCCCCCACCCCCGACGGCGCTCCAGGCACTCACCTCCATGATGCAGTTCGCGGCCTCGGCTGCCGCCATCTTCACCCACACCTACTCCTCCTCCTGCCGCCGAGACCCCCCCCTTTCTCCGCACTCCCCCGGGACCGCCTTATACCGGAGGGTCCACGGCCCGCCCACAACGACCCCGCCAGGAGATTTCATTGGCAATGGAGGCGGCCCGTCTGAGAATGTCGCTTGCCAACTGGGCAAAGAAGACGCCCATCAAAGTTGAGAGCCCCGCCCAGTCTGGTGTGCGGAGCCCCTCCCCCTTAAGTCGACGGGGATGGGAAAGACTGCCCGTCTATCGCAAGAACCGCGACTGATGATTGGGCAAAATCTACCAGAAGTTCCCGCCCCTGTCCCCCCCAGCACCGCCTCAAAGCTTCCCGACGGGCCCCGCGCTAAGCGGACATCTTGAAAAAGAGCTGTCCATCACCAAAACAACCCGCCTCTTAGTAGCTGCTACTGGTTTATCCTGGATGTGACGTCACGAAACCTTTAGACCGCCCTCGTCTAGCGGCTAGTCTCAAGGAGAATGCGGTGATTGGCCCACGAGGAGGGAGGAAGGCCGGCTCTAGGCTCCAGCGACTGGCTCAAAAAACTGTCACTCCTCAGCCGTTCGGTGGATTCTCCCAGCTGGAGGGGAGTTCAGAAGGGATGATGGAGCTTGTACCCGTTTACCTGAGGGAAAGACTGGAGAAGTGAGAGCCCCAAAGAAAAGAAGGGCTTGTCTGGGGTCCGACACAAGTCAGTAATAGGACTCAGGCCTCAAGACGTATAACTATCTTGCCCTCTACCTAACTGTTCCGAGTTTTTTAAATCCAACAACCCCACCCAAGCCACTTGGCCTTTGCCAGGTCCCTACCCCTCCTGGGAACACTCATCTGCCTGTGCCTGCAAACTCCTAGGTATCAGTCACGCCTCAGATGCCACCTCCTCCGGGAAGCTTCCCTCCTCTGGCAGAAAAAGTCGCTACAGATCTTCCTGAGTTATGATGGGGTTACCTCCGCCCCCCGCAACAAACCCTACGTTGAAAATATCATAAATTGAAAATTTAATCCTCTTAACCAGGCGGAAACCAGAGCTTGGCCATGCTTGGAACACTTGGGGCCAACACAAGTGCTGAGCAGTTCATGTAACTCATTGAATACTGTGGCACGGTCGTATGGGTACGGAACGGATGTAGGTGTATCCGTTGTTTGCCCTTGGGATTGCTTGGCTGTGAGCTGTGGCCTAACATCAAGAGTATCACACAGCATATCAGGAGCCCGGGAAAATATCCAAATTCTAATTCAAAGTATGGTTTCTACAGAAAGTGTAGAGCTTCACACCAAAAATTGCAAGTTGAAACATCTTGAGTCGAGGGCATCTGTCATTGAATGAGGATGAACGCAACTGGTAGACTCTACCCATCACCCTTCGTGACTCTTGCCAGTCAGTACCTCTCCCTCCCACCCCAGAAGCAATCACTTTGTTTTCTGCCGCTCCGATGTAGCTTTTTCTTTTTTTTCAGCACGAAAACCAGCGTGGGGCTTGAACTCACCACCTCGAGATCAAGACCTGGGCTGAGGTCAAGAATCAGACACTTAAAGGACTGAGCCACCCAAGGGCTCCTGCTTTTTCTTTTCTAAGATTTCACAGGAGGGCACCTGGGTGGCTCAGTCGGTTAAGCGTCTGACTCTTCATATTGGGTCAGGGTACGGTCTCAGGGTCCTGAGACTGAGCCTCCGTCTTGGGAACTTCGTGCTAGGCGTGGAGCCTGCTTAAGATTCTCTCTCCCCTCATCTCAAATAAGTAAGTAAATAAACAAATAAATAAAATTTCATATGAAAAAATTCTACAGTATGTTCTCTTTTGTGCCTTTCTTCTTTCACTCAATATAATGCTTTTGAGATTGATTCCAAGTTGTTGCATATAATGTTGGTGCAATCCTTTTTTTTTTTTTTTTTGATTTTTTTTTTTTTTTTGACAGACAGAGATCACAAGCAGGCAGAGAGAGAGGAAGGGAAGCAGGCTCCCCACTGAGCAGACAGCCTGATGCGGGGCTCGATCCCAGGACCCTGAGATCATGACCTGAGCCAAAGGCAGAGGCTTAACCCACTGAGACACCCGGGTGCCCCGGTGTGATTCTTTTTATTCCTGAGAATTCCATTGTAGGGATGTGTTCACAGTTTATATCTATTTCCCTGTTGATGGACACTCTGGACTTTTGGGGGGTTATTATGAATAAAGTGGGTGTCCCATGCTCATGTGCAAGTCTTTCTGTGGATGTACTTTTTTGTTTCGGGTAAACCTAGGAGCAGAGGGCTGAATTGGACGCTAGGTGTATGTTAAATTTTATGAGAAACTCCCAAAAGGTTTTCCAGTACATTCTACCATTTTGCATCCCCATCAGCGATGCATGACCCCACATACTCTGCATCCTCACCAGCACTTGTCATGAGCAGGCTTTAATGTTTTGGTTTTTTTAAAGATTTTATTTATTTATTTCACAGAGATCACAAGTAGGCAGAGAGGCAGGTAGAGACAGAGGAGGAAGCAGGCCCCCCACTGAGCAGAGAGTCCGACCCAGGGCTCCATCCCAGGACCTTGGGATCATGACCTGAGCTGAAAGCAGACGCTTTAACCCACTGAGCCACCCAGGTGCCCCGAGCAGGCTTTAATGTTAACGATTCTGGTGGCAGTGAAGGGGCATCTCGTTGCAATTGTCACTGGCACTGTTCTGACCCTAATGTTGAGCGTTTTCCCACGTACTTATTGGCCATCTTTATATATATATATATATATATTTTTTTTTAATATTTTATTTATTCATGACAGACAGAGACAGAGAGAGAGGGGCAGAGGCAGAGAGAGAAGTGGGCTCCCTGGGAGCCTGATGCAGGACTTAGGATCACAACCTGAGCTGAAGGCAGATGTTTAACTGAGCCATTCAGGAGCCCTGTAGATCTTCTTTTATTAAATCTGTTCAAGTCTTTTGCCTAGTTTTACAAATGGTGTTGTTTTCTTATTCATGAATTGTAAACATTGTTTATAGAGACAGAGATGCAGGTGTCTGTCAGGCTTACCTACTTTGAATATTTTCTCCCAATCTGTGACCTGTCTTTTCAGTTTCAGTTTTCAGATGTTGTCTTTTGAGAAGCAGGCATGTTAGGTGTTTTTTTTTTTAAGTTTATTGTTAAGGATTTTATTTATTTATTAGACAGACAGAGATCACAAGTAGGCAGAGAGGCAGGCAGAGAGATGGGGAGGAAGCAGGCTCCCTGCTGAGCAGAGAGCCCGATGCGGGGCTCGATCCCACGACCCTGGGATCATGACCTGAGCCGAAGGCAGAGGTTTTAACCCACTGAGACACCCAGGCGCCCCAAGTTTTTAAAGTGAACTCCACCCCCAATGTGGAGCTTGAACTCACAACCAACCCTGAGATCAAGAGTCACATGCTCTACTGACTGAGCCAGCCAGGAGCCCCAGATGGAAGCCCTTTAAAAGGGGCCTTACCCCTTCCCTGAGGCCACACTGATTCTCCTGCTGGTCCCCACCATGAGCTCCACAGCCGTGAGGAAAATGATTTCTGCCCACAGCAACTGCACTGGGAAAAGGACCCTCAAGCCTCCATGAGACAGAAGCTGGGACTCTGATGACAGGCTGGTGTGACCCTGAACAGATCACCCAGCTGAGCTGCACCCACGTCCCTGACCCACAGAGACTGTGATAAGTAAATGTATATCGTGGGGCGCCTGGGTGGCCCAGTAGTTAAGCACTTGCCTTTCACTTGGGTCATGATCTGGAGTCCTGGGATCGGAGTCCTGGGATCGATCCCATGTTGGGCTCCCTGCTCAGCAGGCAGTCTGCTTCTCCCTCTCCTCCCTGCTTGTATTCTCTGTCACCATCTCTGTCTGTCCCTCTCTCTCAAATAAATAAATAAAAATAAGTGTGTATTGCAAGCTGCCCAAATTTGTGTGATTTGTTACACAGTAATAACTAACACGCCTCAAAAATGTCATTCCTGGGGCACCTGGGTGGCTCAGTGGGTTAAGCCTCTGCCTTTGGCTCAGGTCATGATCTCAGGGTCCTGGGATGGAGCCCCGCATTAGGCTCTCTGCTCAGCAGGGAGCCTGCTTCTCCCCTCTCTCTCTGCCTACTTGTGATCTATGTCAAATAAATAATTTTTTTTTTTTAATGTCATTCCTGCTCTACTTAGAAAACACCGTTATGGGACCCACCATAGTTTTGTTTTTGTTTTTGTTTTTTAAGATTTTCATTTATTTATTTGACAGACAGCGAGAGAGGGAACACAAGCAGGGGGAGTGGAAGAGGGAGAAGCAGGCCTCCCGCTGAGCAGAGAGCCCCATGGGGTCCTTGATCCCAGGACCCTGGGATCACGACCTGAGCCAAAGGCAGAGCTCAAGGACTGAGCCACTGAGACACCCAGAGCCCCCCCCCCCAGCCTTTTAAATTAGTATGTTAATGAAGCAGCACCCATGTTACAACAGGAACTTTTATGTTAATATTGAAATCTTTATTTCAGGGGTGCCTGGGTGGCTCAGTGGGTTAAGCCTCTGCCTTCAGCTCAGGTCCTGATCTCAGGGTCTTGGGATTGAGCCCCGCATCGGGCTCTCTGCTCAGCTGAGAGCCTGCTTCCCCCTCCCCCTGCCTGCTGCTCTGCCTACTTGTGATCTCTCTGTCAAATAAATAAAATCTTTAAAAAAAGAAAAAAGAAATCTTTAGTTCAAAATATAGCCAATTCTTATTATTTGCAGGAGTTTTGTTCTATAAAGTCACTGTGGACACTGAATGGATGCAGAGGCTTTGTTCCTGGAGGAAATACAGGGCCAGCTTCCTGCCGGCCTCTCGTTACAACCTGCGTCAACCCATCAATACATAACTTTATTTTATGTGCTTTCTGCTCAAATACACCTTATTGAATATATAGTGATTCGTTCACACTGAAGTCATAGCCCACAGCGCTAGGATACACGCCTGGGCCAAGCTTATCCTAACAAGGCACATCCCAGCCTTCTTGCCTTTAGGAAGCCTCCTGGGTTCATTTTAAACAATGAAATGGGGCATGTCTGGGTGGGTCAGTTGGTTAAACATTTGACTCCTGGTCTCCACTCAGGTCATGATTGCGGGCTCTTGGGATCCAGCCCTGCATGGTGAGGGGGGAGGATTTTTTCCCTCACCCTCTGCTCCTCGTCCCAACTCACGTGCTCTCTAAAATACAAGAAATCACCCCTAAAAGTATAAATATGCCAAGAAACGTGGTACCACAGAGTTCAAGGGAAGGATGCTTATTTGCAGAGTGAGAACAGAAGGAAGAAGGCAGGGTGTCCTCCTGCTCAACCTTAGCCGAAAAGGTCCACTCTGGGTGAGTCAAATCTTGCTGCTCTGGGCATTTGCCAACCAACAGCCACAAAAACCCAGTGAGTGTTAACGTGGGGGCTACAAATAAATTTTAACGAGTAGGCAAATTCGCAAATACGGAATCTGTGAATAATGAGGATCCATGGCTAAGTGGCTTCCTTTGTGATCCTGTGCATCTCATTTTATGCGCTTACAGACATAATTTTGTGAAGGGGGGTGATAGCCCTGAAAAGGTGATACCCCCGGTCTAAATACAGATGGGGAGTAACCCGCCAACAATGTTCAGAAGGAGCAGTGGGAGGAGAAAAACAAGAAGAGGGTGGTGTTCTGGAGGTCCTGTGTAGGAAGATCATAGCTTTCTTCTGGAACTAGCTAGAAAGACTTCATGACCGTCAACACAGGATAAGCTGGAAATGATGCAACAAGAAAAAAAATGGAATTAGCTGGAACTGTATCCACAGATATCCTCAAGCATGCTGTACGTTCAAGTGACAGGCCCTTGAAGGTGCTCCAAATAAGTATTTCTAGAATGAATGAACTGGCTCTTTCCTCAATTCCTAAACCAGAGAGAGAGATCTCTTACCCAAATCTCCTACTTAGAACTTAAGTTTTTTTTTTTTTTTAAAGATTTTATTTATTTATCCGACAGACAGAGATCACAAGTAGGCAGAGAGGCAGAGAGAGAGAGGAGGAGGAAGCAGGCTGTCCGCAGAGTAGAGAGCCCGATATGGGGCTCGATCCTAGGACCCTGGGATCATGACCCGAGCCGAAGGCAGTGGCTTTAACCCACTGAGCCATCCAGGCGCCCCAGAACTTAAGTTTTTGAGAGAAAGGACAAACAGTTCAATACCTGACAAAGTTTTTAATATGAAAAAAAAAATCTTAATTTCTTTTTGGCAAAAACAGGGAAGGCAGCCACCACCCCACGACCCTGAGTGTAACAGGAAGGCTTAGAAAAGCACACAAAAAGCATAGAGACAGGAGGTCTAATCTTGTAGCAGCTTCTGAGGAAGATCTCAGTCCAGGGGTAAGTTCAAGTCCACAGGTGAAATGGCCAGGATGCCCTCCTGAAGGGGAAAAGTGGAAGAGCTCGTGAGCATTCACAGGAAAAGCCTGTCCTCCATTCATAGTGGCATCCCCACCAGCCCAATGACAGCAGAGACCCAGGGGTGGATAGGGACAGAGTCCTGGAAAAAGGGAGGAGAGACAAAGCCCCAAGGTGGAGGGCAGAGCACCAGTGTCATGGAGACAGAGAGACTGGGACCAGAGCAGAGACGGGGAGCAGGGTCCTGGGGTTGTTACGATCAAGAGCGCTGGCTTTGCATCAAAGTCCTGAGTCTAATCCTCTGCATGAGGGACAATCTCCATAAAATCAGGATAACGTCCAATCCCAAAAGGTTGTTGTGGGGTTTAAATGGAATCATTCCACTAAAAGTCCTTGGCTGTGCACGTGGCCAAACAAAGACAGAAACAGAAACAAACACCAAAACAACCCCCCTCCAAAAAAAACCCCAAAAAACAAAACAGGAATAATTTCACAAATAAACAAGCTTCCACACTGAGCTCCAGGCACGTATATCCACTGTCCCCTCCTCATGTCCCTTTGAGGTCTGAAGGACGTCTCTCCCCTACCTGGACCACTTCCAATCATCTCTGACTCTTCTTCCAACCTGCTCCTCCCCCCTGCTCCTCCCTATCTCAGGGAGCATCAGAAGCAGCCCTACTGCATCAGGTCGGCATCCTCGATTTCCGTCTCCCACTCATCATAGCACTCGTAACCCATTCATAAGCAAAATCTGTCAGTTCTACCTCTGAATTAACTGGGAGACTCCTCCACGATCCCCACTGCGGTCCGATCCAACCTCACCTCCTCCCTGAACCAGCGGACACCTCCCAACTCCCTACTTCCGCCTCGCCCTCTACAGTGTTGCCCCATGCGGCCGCTAGAGGGCGCAGGTTAACACCTAAACCAGCTCACGTCGCCCTCCGCTCAGAGAGCTCACTCAGTGCCCAAGTTCTTACCTTCACTAGCCCCGCCCCCTCCTGCTCTCCTCGCTCGCCCTCTCCCCTTCGCTCACCCTGCTTCAGCCCTACCGGTCTCTCTGCTCCTCAAACACCCCCGGCCAGCTCCTGCCACTCTGTGAAGCAATAGTTTCATCAGTACCCTGGAGCCCAATCCAGCTCTGAGCCTGGCCTTGAATTTAAAGCAGTGAGCAAGCTAGGTAGGACTCCCTGTTCTTCTGAAGCTGATAGGTCGGGGGCAAGAGAAAACAAAAAGCAGAAAGAAATAATAAGTGAAACAAGTCAATCCTACCATCTGGTAGAAACTGTGTGTTAGAAGGTGCGGGGTGTTATGAAGAAGTAAAGCGATGAAGACGCAAAGGGAATGGGTGGGAGGGGACGGAGGTGGCTCTGGTTTCAAACGGGGACCAAGAGAGGCCTCACGGGAGAGTGACACCTGAATGGAGCAGAGGAAGTGACACAGGGGGATACCTGGGCAAGCACATTCTGGCAGGCAGTGTCAGAGCAGTCACCAGATAATCATGCAAATGCCCCCAGGGTGCCAAGATCTAACAATGGTCCCATTTTAGTCTTTACAATAACCCTTCGAGATGGGTACTTCTACTTGCCCTACTTGACGGATAAGGAAACCGAGGCCCAGGAAGAGGTCTCCCATATTTCCCACTCATAACTGTCAGTGTACATCAGAATGGCTTAAGCCAGGCACAGGGTCTGCACTGATTACCTACTGGTGTACAGCCCGTGCGCAATAAACACAAAACAATTCAATGTTTGGGCTGGGAGAACACCTGTCATGTCTGAAAAGAAGCCGAAGAAGCCACCCCCCACCCCACCCCACAGACACAAGTTACAGTTGGGTAAAGGGGGGCCCAGAGAAGCTCTGGCAGCTCACCCAGCCCCCGTGTGCCTGGATCCAGGGCCCGAAGCTGTGCACGTGCTCCACACTGAGTCCAGCCAGGGTGCCCCCAAGCCGGGCTACACGGCGGCTCAGCTCCATGGCCAGGGCCAGACGGGCCAGGGGCTCCGGGGAGGGCGGCGGAGGCCCAGGGCAGGGCAAGTTGGGGCGTGGGTGGCTAGGAAGAGGGTTGTCCTCCCGGCTGGAGAACAGCTCCACTAAGCGGGCGAAGGAGCCCGCGGAGAGGCGGGCCAGCTTTCCACGCAGGGCCGGGTCCAAGGCCAGCTGTGGGGCGGGGAAGAGAAGAGACTGGGTCGGCCTCCGCCACGCCTCCGTAGCCAGCCAATAAGAGGCTAGGAGGCGTGACTTCCTGGTTAAAGCAGTCCCGACACGGAAGCTCAAAGCCACGCCCCATCCCTCACACCAGCCAATCATAAACCAGAATCTGAGGTCTCCGCCAAACTACTCCTAGAAAGGTGGCCGACAGCCAATGAGGGCCAAAGCCCTAATTAGCTGAGTTCTAGAATACAGATTTTTTAAAAAAACATTTTATTTATTTGTCAGAGATCACAAGTAGGCAGAGAGGCAGGCAGAGAGAGAGGGGGAAGCAGGCTCCGCGCTGAGCAGAGAGCCCGATGCGGGGCTCGATCCCCAAACCCTGCCGAAGGCAGAGGCTTAACCCACTGAGCCACCCAGGCGCCCCTAGAACACAGATCTTATAGCCACGCCCCCTAGAGTTTCCCTGAGAGTCCCAGGGTCCAGGCCGGTCCCTACAACAACCTTGCCTTCCACCGTACAATTAACTTTATAGGATCATACACTTTCCCCAGGCTCCTGAGCCAATCAAGTTCCAGGAGCGAATTATAAGCCAGAGCTCCTCCGGCTGCTATTTCACCCCACATTCTAAGGCATACCGCTATATAGCTAACCAGGGTTTCATATTTTAGACAGCCCTCTCCGAACCAACTCCCCTCCCACCACCGTACAGTCCCTAATTCTTCAACTGGTCCCAGTGTCCCAGATCACGTTTTGGACGGCCACACCCCTCACGATGAATGCAAAACTTTTCAGGGTAAGGTACTACCCTGACCTTATTCAACCAGTAGCGGAGAAGCTTAGCACGTCTGACCCCATAATGCTTCTATCTCCCTTACTGCTGGGACCTATAGTTTAGAAACTTCTGCTTAGCCCTGCATGTAGGCATGTTATAGCTAAGATTCACAAAAAAGGGCTCTTTTACCGGAAATCTACCTCACCGGAGGAGATAAGAAGTCCTTACAGAAATGACGCTCTATGTAAGATTTATAGGAATATGACCCGTACATAAAGATCAACTGACCAAGGACAGGGGCACCGAGGTGGCTCGGTCGGTTAAGGGGGTCTGCCTTCCGCTGGGGTCATGATACCAGGGTCCTGGAATGGAGCCCCATGTTGGGCTCCCTGCTGAGCCGGGAGTCAGCTTCTCTCTCTCCCTCTGCCCTCCCCACCCCCACCCTGCTCATGCTCTCTGTGTCTCTCTCAAATAAAGAAATAAAATCTCTAATAAATAAATAAAACCTCTTGAAAGAAAAAACTGACCAAGGACAAAAGAAGCTACACAACCTTCCTCTGTTGTCTACAGATGTCAGCCACTATTTGACTCCAATCCCCATCCTCTTTCCCCATTCCTAACATAAAAGCAGCTCAGATCTCAGGCTGGGGGAGATGGTTCTTTGAGACGGTTGTATGCCATCTCCTCGGTGTGCTGCCTTTCCAAATAAAGTCGCTTTATTTACCCCAACATCTTAACTCT
This sequence comes from Taxidea taxus jeffersonii, assembly GCA_003697995.1. Taxonomy (NCBI): domain Eukaryota; kingdom Metazoa; phylum Chordata; class Mammalia; order Carnivora; family Mustelidae; genus Taxidea; species Taxidea taxus. The sequence continues at coordinate 1,038 of RCUC01121539.1, read as the reverse complement.
TGGCTCACTGGCCTGTGGTGCTGCGAGCAGAATGAGCTTGGACCCCATTACAAACCCTTCATAGAAGCCGAGATCCACCCTCTCCTCTCCTCACCTGACCATCTAATGAGAATGCAGATCCAGGTTCTGATCCCAGTGCCCAGCCATCCCGCAATCCCCATCCCAGCTAAGGGATGGAACAGACAGCCTTGTCACCTTCTGATTGATGACTTCTGCCTCTTCCTCCAGCAAGGCCACCAGCTTCCGCAGCAGGGCTTCCTTCTCTGTGGGTGGGGCTCCCTCTAATTCTGGGGGTGTGTGTGTGGAGGGCAAAAGAGAATCAGCTGGGAGCAGAACCCCGCCACCCTTCTGCCCTCATCCTTCTCCAGGGCCCCTTGGTCCCTCACCTGGGCTAGGTGGGGATCTCAGTTGCTCTTGGACCAGTTGTTCCAGCCGCTGGGCCACCAGAGCATAGAAATCTGGAGTTGCTGGGCCTGGGGTCAAAAGAGCCAATAATGGGTCTCTGGGACATCGAGAAGTTATGGATTCTCTCCTTGTCCCAACCATCTTGCCAGGTTGCAATGATTTCCATTTCATAGTGGGGTAAACTGAGGCCCGCTGAGCACACTTGGTAAAAGGCCTTGGTACTTCCCATTTTACTGTGTCCCCCAAACTAGACTTAGAGTGTAACGGCCGAACTAGACCTTGAAGATGATCCTATCCAAGACAGGCAAATGCAGGGCACTCCGGCGATTACCACCCTACCTCCCCCTTGCTGGTTTCAGGCGTCATCAACTGATCACAGAACTCTTCTCCCCCAGCTGTGAAATCCCTTTCAAGTAAGCACCGCCAGTAGCCATTGCTAGTCTATCGAGGTTCCCACATGAGAGGAAGCCTTTTGGTTACTCTTGATCACGCCCAAGGACACCCCTCCACACACATGCACACATTCCTACTTTGCTTCTGGAGAAATACAGGAGTAAGAAACAAAAGGAATTTCCCAGAGCCATGTAGCCAAACAGCGAGGGAGTTGTGACTGAAAACCAAGTCTCCTTCCTC
>RCUC01121537.1:0-23468 GCA_003697995.1 Taxidea taxus jeffersonii | reverse complement strand
CCTCCTGGATTTTGATGCTTGTTCCCCTTGCTATATTAGGGAAATTCTCTACAATAATCCTCTCCAGTATACCTTCTGCTCCTATTTCTCTTTCTTCTTCTTCTGGAATCCCAATTATTCTAATGTTGTTTCATCTTATGGCATCACTTATCTCTCAAATTCTCCCCTCATGGTCCAGTAGTTGTTTGTCTCTCTTTTGCTCAGCTTCTTTATTCTCTGTCATTTGGTCTTCTATATCACTAATTCTGTCTTCTGCCTCATTTATCCTAGCAGTAAGAGCCTCCATTTTTGATTGCACCTCATTAATAGCTTTTTTTATTTCAACTTGATTAGATTTTAGTTCTTTTATTTCTCCAGAAAGGGTTTTTATTTCTCCCAACAGGGTTTCTCTAATATCTTCCTTGCCTTTTTCGAGCCCGGCTAGAATCTTGAGAATTGTCGTTCTGAATTCCAGATCTGACATATTACCAATGTCCGTATTGATTAGGTCCCTAGCTTTTGGTCCTGCCTCCTGTTCTTTTTTTTTGTGGTGAGTTTTTCTGCCTTGTCATTTTGTCCAGATAAGAATCCGCTGTTCTTGTGAAGTGAACTTGGTCTTGGCTGCATTTCTTGTTGATCTTCTGGGGGAGGGGCCTGTTGTAGTGATTCTTAAGTGTCTCTGCCCCAGGTGGAATTGCACCGCCCTTACCAGGGGCCGGGCTGAGCAATCCTCTCAGGTTCGCTTTTGGGAGCTTTCGTTCCCTGAACGTTTTCCGTAGAGTTCCAGAGGACGAGAATGAAAATGGCGGCCTCCCAATCTCTCGCTTGGAGGAGCCGAGAGCTAGGGGCCCCAGTCTTAAGTGCGCCTTCAGAGAAAAGTGTTTAATCACTCCCGTCTCCCCAGCCTCTCACCGCGGCCGGGGAAAATCGTGCATAATCAGTCCCGTCTCACTGGCTTCTGGGATCACTCCCAGCTCACCCAGCCTGTGACCAAGCGTCTCTGTCTCTGGCAGAGTCCCACCTGGAGTCTCCGAACCCCATAGATCCCTGAGCTCTCCCGGGTCGGAGTCTCCCCCTATCTTGTAGGGACCCCTCGCACAGAGCACCAGCCCGTGTCACAGATCACCGGCCCGTGTCACAGACTACGGCTCTAGGAAACCTCAGCTCTGTCTCCGCAGCCGGCTTCCCCGTTCTTATACCTGTGAGCTCGGCGACACTCAGACACCCCCTATCCTTCTGTGACCTCGTGGGACCTGAGTCCACGCTGTCCCCGTGAGGTCTTCACCCCAGTTTAGCCTCTGGAGCGATGTCCCTCCATGGAGCAGACTTTTAAAAGTCCTGATTTTGTGCTCCGTTGTTCCACCGCTTGCTAGGAGCCGGCCCCTCCCCCTGGGGTCTATCTTCCCGTCAGGTTGGATTCACTTCTCCACTGGTCCTACCTTTTAGAAAGTGGTCAATTTTCTGTTTCTAGAATTGTTGTTTTTCTTCTCTTCGATCTCCTGTTGGATTCGTAGGTGTTCAGAATGGTTTGATAAGCTATCTAGCTGATCTCCTGCTGCCTGATGTCGTCTCATCCTGCTACTTCTCTGCCATCTTGACTCCTGCCAGGTTTTGTTGAAATTTTTTGACAGAAATTTTTTGCATGTATCTGTCTTACAATCTTTATTATTTACATTTTCTTTCTTCATAATCTGTTTCCATAAAGCAATTTTGTTATAATTGAAATCACTATTGCAATATCACTATTTTGAATCATAATAATTTTTCCTGCAGCTACAAGATATGTAAAATATGTAATACATGATTATTCAATCACAAATTAATATAGACATGATAACATTTTATCTACTATCAGATTGGTAATTAACTACCAGTGTGACTACAAGCAAGGCACTTTATTCTGCTTTGTGTTTTCTGGCCCCTGTTATCAGCTTCCTTCTCTTTTTCCATTCAGCTTTTCAAGAGTGTACATTTCTCCGCAATGCTGCCCTATCAAATATGTGAAATATTTTTCTTGGAGAGAGTTTATAAATGGAAATATCTGAATTAGTTTTTCTCATTATTATATATATATATATATATGTTTTAAGAATTTATTTATTTGTCAGAAAGAGAGAGAGAGAGCACACAAGCAGGCAGAGAGGCAGGCAAAGGCAGAGAGAGAAGCAGGCTCCCTGCCGACCAATGAGCCGGATGCGGGACTCAATCTGAGAACGCTGGGATCATGACTTGAGCTGAAGGCAGCGGCTTAACCCACTGAGCCACACAGGCATCCCTCATTATCATATTTTAATTACTATTAAAAACTATAACATACCAGGAATCCATTAAATGCTTTCCAATTCTGTATTTTAGCAACCAAGTAAGAATGTGTATCATATTTTGTTTCTTCTAATATATTTTCTATCTCCTATTGTTATTATATTAAGACTTTTAGTTGTTTGCTATATTTGTATTAATTCTACTCTAAGTAGACAATTCAGAGGAACAGCCACACACAAATATAGAAACAAAACTTCTGAAATCTAAATAAAATGTAGTTTATCTTAATAGTAATTTTTATTGCTAAATAGTATCTGAAGAAATTGTTTTTTACATTTGGGTTGTATGACTACAATTCTGACTGGGAAAGGAAAACTTTTTTTTTATAAAGATTTATTTATTTATTTGAGAGGGAGATTAAGAGCATGAGCAAAGGGAGGGATAGAGGGAGAGGGGAAGCTGACTCCCCCCTGAGCACAGAGCCCCCAGCCAATGCAATGGATCCCACATCACTGAGATCATGACCTGAGCAAAAACCAAGAGTCAGATGCTTTACCAACCCAGCCACCCAGCCGCCCTTGGAAAAGGAAAATTCTTAAAATATTCCATGATTATGTTGACCCATCTGCAAAAGTTGTGGGAAATAACTTACATAATTAATGATTGCAATCTATATGTATGAATAGCTACTAAAACATTTTGTATAAAACTTCTTTGTGTGCCAAAACAATAGTATTATATATACTTAACCAAAGGACATTGTGTTTACTTTCACTTAAATTTAACAAGAAATATGACCCTGAAGAATAAACTGACTTTAAATTTTAGGTTTTAAATTTACAGCAAATAAAGGCATATCTCTTGTTTTGCAAAATCTGAATCTTTGATTTTTCCAATTTTGACATTGTAGCTCCAAATAAATTTACTATGACCTGTGTATGAACAGGGCAAAAGAAATTCAATAGTACATAAGTACATTTTTGGAAAATCAGCTTGCTATAGATAAACTTTTTTACATGTAAACATTTAATTTAAAATGAACTAAGATGTCCTAGGGATAAACAGGGTCTTTAGAAGTCATTATCTAGCTTCCAGAAAGTACTGCAATTAAATCATCTGTAACAGATTGGTATTTCTTTCTACTTTTATAGACCTCTAGAAAGAGAGGTTCTATATATTGAACAGTTTTCACTGTGAGAAATGTTTAATTATTCTTAACCTAAAATGCTCATGTTTCAGTTTCAGATGATGGTAATGATAATTTTAAATCTTTTTTTTTTCTTTTTAAGATCTTATTTATTTATTTATTTATTTATTTGACAGAGAGAGAGAGAGAGAGCAAGATAGAACAAGCAGTGGTTGTGACAGAGGTAGAGGGAGAAACAGGCTCTTCACTGCTCAGGGAGCCTATAGCAGGGCTGGATCCCAGGACCCTGGGATCATGACCTGAGCCAAAGGCAGATGCTTAACTGACTGAGCCACCCAGGAGTCCCGGTTTTAAATCCTTTTATTATTTTATTACCATTTTCAGTTTCCTATGATAAATTTTATCCTTTGCAGACTGACTTCTGTTTTACAGATAGTATAGATATGATAAAATTAATATGTATTGTATGTAAATCTCAATTTGTTTATGTGTTATCACCTGATTAGAAATCAGCTAGATACATTGTTAATAAGTTTGAAGAGTATGTGTTGGATGGGTTGTTCTCAAAACTGCCTGTTGGTGTATCCTAATTTTGTTTTTTAGAGCTCAAGTGCACCCTTGAAAGAGAGAGACAGTCATCTTCCAACAGCATTGAAAAATGAAGCTAAATTTTCTTCAAGTTGATTGAATATTTTTAGAGTACTGTGAATTAAATTATGTTTTATGTGAAGTATACAAAATTTATTTGAGGTGTAAATCTTGAAGCACCTCAGAATGCAATCATTCATTCACCTGAACATTCAAACATGAGGCAAAGAAACCTTTCATACTTACGGAGAGAGACAGCGTGGATTAAAATGGCATACCCATACTCTCAAGAGTGAGGTGGTGTTATTGACTGGGAAACAGTGTGAGGGAACCTGTGGGGAAGCTGGAAATATTTTTAAAATGTAGTTTGTGGTTAATAAGGACATATGAGTGAATATGTAAAAATTAATGTAAATGTTCACTTATGGTAAACTTTCTAATTTTAAAGAACTCTAGAAAGAGAGAGATTCTTTTTGTTTTTAGAAGAATTTTTTTTTGAAGATTTTATTTATTTATTTGACAGAGAGAGACACAGTGAGTGAGGGAACACAAGCAGGGGGAGTGGGAGAGGGAGAAGCAGGCTTCCCACAGAACAGGGAGCCAGATATGGGGCTTAATCCTAGGACCCTGGGACCACGACTTAACAAATGAGCCACCCAAGCATCCCTAGAAACAAAGATTTGATATATTTAACAGTTCTCACTGTGAGAAATGTTTAATTATTCCTAACCTAAAATGCTCATGTTGTGCATCTTAAAATCATACCTCAAATAGAAAAATAACTCAGGGACAGAAAAAATAAATAGGTGTTTGAAATCTGAGCCCCTCAAACCAAAGACACAAAGGCAGATGCTCAGAATTGCAGATGCTGATTTTCAACTGTACTGTTCGCAATAGGGGCAGCTCCTAGCAGCACATTGTAAAGAGCCTTAGAGATTTGCTCATGTAATAATAGCTAATTAATTTTTTAGAGCAATAGCAACAGAGCTAATGGTGTGTGTGTGTGTGTGTGTGTGTGCCTACAAAAGTGTTGATATGTGTATGTCTCTTTTTATTGAAAAAATTGTGTTTATTGAAAACAAAAAAAAAAAAACAACAGAGAAATATAAAGTTAAAATGATTAAATTCAGCTCAAAATTATTCAACAAAGCAGTACTCCAATGTATTTCTTCTTAATCTATTTGCTCAAAAGCATCAATATTTGCTCCAAATATTTTCACAACTTCCACTTGGGAAATATTTAATATATTAGATTATGAAATAATTTATCTTTTTTATGTATGGTCATTAATAAAGTCTTGCAGAATACAGCCTTTTACTTTTTTAGTGACCATAATTTTTGTTTGCATTATTAAAATCAAAAGGTAAAATAAGATTATATTTTATGGGTGAAAATATGGCAATTTAGAGCACCTTATTAATATTTCCTTCAGCTTTACAAAGGTATATTTGATAAAATTTTAAAGTGTACCATGTGATGATTAGATATAAGTATGCATTGTGAAAGGATTCTCACCATGGACTTAAGGAACGCATACAGCACCTCACCTATTTACCTTTTTTTTTTTTTTTTCCCTTTTGGTGAGAACATTTACGTTCTACTCTCTTCACAAATTTCAATTATACATAATACAGTTTTATCAATGAGTCATTGTGTTATATTTTAGATCTTCAGACCTTATTTATTTTATAACTGAAAGTTTGTAACCTTTTACTAACCTCTCACAATTTGCCCCATGCTTCACCATTCTACTATTTCTAGGAGCTTGGCTTGTTTTTGTTTTTTGTTTTTTTAAGATTCCACATATAAGTGATGTAATGGATTATTTGTATTTGTCTGGCCTATTTCACTTAACATACTGTCCTCCAGGTTCTTCCATGGTGTATCAAATGCAAGATTTCCTTGTTTTTTAAGGCGGACTAACATTACATTATATATATGCACCACACTGGGGCTCCTGGGTCACTCAGTTGGTTAAGTGTTTGACAGTGATCAACTTTTGGTTTCCACTCAAGTCATAATCTCAAGGTTGTGAGATCCAGCCCTGTGTGTGGCTCCATGCTCAGCAAGGAGTCTACTCGATGTTCTCTCTCTCCTTCTGCTCCTCCCCACCAGTTGCACACTCTCAATCTCTCTCTCTAAAATTAGTAAATACATCTTTATATATGCACCATATTTTCTTTATTAATTCATCTGTTGGTAGACACTTGGTTTGTTTCCATACAGTGGCTATTGTGAATAATGTTGCAATGAACATGGGAGTATACACATCTCTTTAAGGTAACAATTTTGTTGCCTTTGGCTATATTCCCAGAAATAGACTTACAGGGCCATATGTTAATTCTATTTTTAATTTCTTGGTGAACCTCCATATGGTTTCCAATGTTGAATACCAGTCTACATGCCCACCAAGAGTGTACAAGGGTTCCCTTTTCTACGCATCCCTGCTTGCATTTGTTAATTCTTGTTTTTTTGATGATAGACATTCTCACAGGTATGAGGTAATGTCTCACTGTGCTTGAATCGCATTTCCTAGGTAATTAGTGATATTGAACACCATTTCTGTACCTGTTGGCCATTTATGTTTCTTCTTTGTTAAAATGGCTATTACAGCCCTTTGCCTATTCTTTAATTGTTTTCTATTTACTTACTTATTTGTTTATTTATTTTTTGCTATTGAGTTATATAGTTATTTGTATCTTTTGGATATTAATCCTATAGTGGATATGTAGTTTGCAAATGTTTCCTGCCATATCAGAGGTTGCCCTTTCATTTTGTTGATCGTTTCCTCTGCTGTGCAGATGCTTTTCAATTTGATGTTTCCTCACTTGTTTATTTTTGTTTTTGTTGCCTTTGCTTTTGGTATCAAGTTAAAAAAAATTGTCAAGACCAATGTCAAGGAGATTTTTCACTTTTTTTTATTTTCTAGGAGATTTATGTTTTCAGGTCTTACATTTTTTTAATTTTTTTTCTTTAAGTTTTTTTTTCTATTTAAACATATAATGTAACTGCACCACCCTCTCCCAATCCCCCCACACCCCTCAGTTTGTTTTATGACATCAGATTGAAAGTGAGGGGGTGGAAAACAATTTACCATGATAATGGACATCAGAAGAAAGCTGGGGTGGCAGTCCTTATATCAGATCAATTAGATTTTAAGCCAGGTCTTACATTTAAGTCTTTAATCCATTTTGAGTTGTTTTTGTGTATGTTTAAGACAGAGATACAATTTCATTCTTTTGCATGTAGATATCCAGTTTTCCCAACACTATTTGTTGAAGAAACTCTTTTCTTATTCTTGTCTCCTCTGTCAGAAATGTGGATTTATTGCTGGCATCTGTTTCATTGATTTATGTGTCTGTTTTTATGCCAATACCATATTGTTTTGATTACTTTTGCTTTGTCATATTGTTTGAAATCAGGAAGTGTGATACACCTCTAGCTTTACTCTTTCCAAGATTTATTTGGTTATTTAGAGTCTTTTGAGGTTCAATACAAATTTCAGGTTTTTTTTCTCTCTTTCTGTGAAAAATGCCATTGGCATCTTGATAGAGACTGAACTGAAACTGTGGATAATTTTGTAGTATGGACATTTTAATAATATTAAGTCTTCCAATCCATTACCATGGAATATATTTTCATTTATTTGTGTATTCTTCAATTTATATAATCAATTTTTAAATAGTTTCCACTGTACAGATCTTTTGCCACCTTGATTGAATTCATTCATAAGTATTTTACTCCTTTTGAAGCTATAGTGAATGGATAAATTCCTAGAAACATATAACTTATCAAGACTGAATCATAAAAAGACAGAAAATCTGAATAGATCTATAACTAGTAAGGAGATTAAGTATGCAATCAAAATCTCCCACCAAAATACTGTTTTATCAATTGAGATAATTTGACCCTTGCAAATTCTAACTTTGGGTATTATTTTTGGCTCTTGGTGAAATATATTTGGCAACCCAAACTAGCTTATACAAATAAACACATCAAAAATTTAAAAAAATAAATAAAAATTTCAATATAATGACTGATTTTAACTAAAACAGTAAGGATTCTTAGTGAAAAGGAAAGTAGTAGGCTGAAACATGTGTCTTGGTGGAGATGACTGGAAAAAAAATTCCGAGAGTGTTTTTTCTCCATTATTACTTCTCATGTTTATTGATTTGATTTTTCTAGACTTCATTTGCATATCACCCTGCATGGTGGAGTGCAAGTGGCTCCACTAGAGAAATGCTATTAAAAATCCAGTGAGATCTCACCATGCTTCTACTGGAGTGGCAAATGACAGGGAAAAAAATCCCTCAGAATTTGAATTGGTGAGCAAGTGGAACTCTTGTACATTGCTGAGGGGAATGGAAAATGGTATAGTCAATATAGAAAGCAGTTTGGTTCTTGCCTATCAAATGAAATGTACACTTGGTGTACAACCCAGGAACCTCAGTTCTAGGTGTTTACCCAAGATAAATGAAAACATTATGTCCACACAGTGACTTATACACTGTTTACAGTAGCTTCTTTAATAAGCACCAAAAATTAGAACCAATATAAAGTCTCATCAACAGGTGAAGATGAACAATTTGAGGTAAATCCATACAATAAAAAAACAAAACAAAAACCCTGCTCAGCTGTTAAAAGGAACTAGTTACTGATATATGCAATATGGGAGGCTGAGTAATGTCCTCCTTCTTCCCCAAAGATGTCTAAGCCCTAATCTCCTATGAATGTTTACTTATGTGGCAAAAGGGACTCGGAAGATATGATTAAATCAAGACTCTTGAGATGGGAAGGTTATTTGGGATTATCTGGGTGTGACTGATATTGTCACAGAGGTCCTTCTAAGAGTGAAGCAGGTGATCAGAGAAAGGAAGAGGATAAAAAGGAAGATGTAACCACAAAAACAGATTGGAGATGTAACCTGGAAACAAGAAATGCTGACAACCTCCAGATTCTGAAAGCATTAAGGAATAGATACTCCCCTGGAAACTCTAGAAGAAACTATTTATATTGACACCTTGACCTTAGCCCCATAAAACTGTATTGGACTTCTGACCTCCAGAACTGTAAAATAGTAAATTTGTGTTGTTTAAAGCCAGTAATTTGTGGTAATTTGTTACAATACTGATAGGATACAAATACATAAAACAAAATGGATGAAGCTCAAAAGAATCATGCTAAGTGAGAGATAATTTATAGCTAGGTAAAAATAAATTTAGTGTTGGATTTTACATATGTATATACCCATCCCTGTCATATCATATCAAAGTGATAAAGTAAGATCCATATCATATTTTGATTTGTTTCCTTTTCCTTAAATGTGATTGTTCCTGTCTTCTTTGATTATAAACCTCATTTTCAATATTTTTGTACCAATTTTACACTCTGGAGTTGAATATTGTATTGAGCCTGGTATCAGAAAATGTCACCTATGTATTCAGGGTAACTTTTTTCTTTCTCTCTCTGTCTGCTCAGCTCTTACTTTTTTTTTTTTTTTACTTTATTTAAGCTTTATTTAAACATATGATGTAACCCAACCACCCTCACCCGACCCCTCTTCCCCCCACCCCCCTCAGTTTGTTTTATGACATTAAGAGTCTCTTTTGGTTTTTCTCCCTCCCGATCCCATCTTCTTTCATTTTTACTTTTCCTACCACCTTAACTCCCACCCCCGTTGCATCTCCACTTCCTCATATCAGGGAGATCATGTGGTAGTTGTCTTTCTCCAGTTGACTTATTTCACTAAGCATAATACGCTCTAGTTCCATCCATGTCATCATGAAAAAGTGCTCCACATCACTGGGCATCAGGGAAATACAAATCAAAACCACAATGAGATACCACCTCACACCAGTCAGAATGGCTAAAATGAACAAGTCAGGAAATGACAGATGCTGGCGAGGATGTGGAGAAAGGGGAACCCTCCTACACTGTTGGTGGGAATGCAAGCTGGTGCAAATCACTCTGGAAAACAGCATGGAGGTTCCTCAAAAAATTGAAAATAGAGCTACCTTATGACCCAGCAATTGCACTACTGGGTATTTATCCTAAAGATACAAATGTAGTGATCCAAAGGGGCACGTGTACCCGAATGTTTATAGCAGCAATGTCCACAATAGCCAAGTTATGGAAAGAACCTAGATGTCCATCAACAGATGAATGGATAAAGAAGAAGTGGTATATATATACGATGGAATACTATGCAGCCATCAAAAGAAATGAAATCTTACCATTTGCAGCTCTTACTTTTTTAAAGCTCTTACTTTTTCTTCTCTAGTATATCTTCCTTCCATTAGCCTGGAACTTTTTTTTCTAATTTAGTGGCCTCTAAATAAGAAAACCCATTGGGTTAGAAATAATATTTTAATATTTCAATATTTCATTTTTATAAAAATAAGAAACATTTATACTTATTGATATTTACAGGGATTGACCCTAATGCTCTTTGCTGGACCATTTATCAGATGATCCAGTGTGATAGCCCTGGGTGGTTAAACAGGACAGCCTGAAGTGAGCATTTCACAGTAAAAAGGGGTTACTTTGCTTTTTGTGAATTTTCTCCAGTAAATAAGCTTATGGATTTTATAATCATAAATATAATCTTAAATATATCCTTTATAATCTTAAATATAAATTTTATAATCTTAAATAAAATCTTAAAGATTTTATAAATCTTAAATGTATTTAAAATCTAAATATAATCTTTAAATAAATCTTAGATCTATAATCTTAAAAGCTTATAAATTTTATGATCTTACAATTGTAATGAGATGGATCAAGACCCTAATAGTCATCTGAATGCACAGATGTGTCCTGACAATTTTAGATATTTATATGTTTGCTGTTATAAAGTATCAAAATTTTTTTCTAATTTAAAGATCAGCTACTAATTTATAAATAAAATTGTTCAAAATCTGTTGATCCTTATATCACAGAAAGTAGCTTCTGTTGTATAATAAATAGAATATATTTTCCAAAAATGATCACAATCTGCCCTTTCAATGTAAAAGTAAAATTTTAACAAGTGCAAAAGTAAGTGGTTTCTGTGTTATATGCATTTTTGAATTTTAAATTTAGACTGTTTTCTGTCACCATGGAATTTACTGGAAAAAATGTAAGCTTGTTATCTATACGAAACAAAACAAAACTGACATAGATTTCAATTTAAAGCAAACAAACCTTGCCAACAAGGATTTCCAACTTGTTTAAAAATCATTCAAGAGAAAACTTGAAGTAGGTTTTAGGAAAGTATTTTTAAAAATATTAAAAAAAGAACAACTGATTGAAATCATGGCAGATGAAAAGCCAAATTTCCAAAGATATTTGTATGGCTGTTGGTTGAGATTTAAAAATTGGTAGCATGTTTCTTTAAAGTTTTCCCTTCTAAGAAGCTCTAAAACAGATTTTGTTCATTTTAAGAGTTTAAAAAATAGTCACTTAGAAATTCCTAAAGGAATGTCAGGGAGAAATTAAGAAAAATTAATACCTCTATATATCCTAGATATATAGTTTCTGCTTATATTCTAATTCATTGTAATCATAATATAAGCATCTTTTTTAAATTTATATTTTGCTTTTTTAAGATTTAATTTAATTTTATTTATTTTCAGTGTTCCAGAATTCATAGTTTATGCATAACACCCAGTGTTCCATGCAATACATGCCCTCCATAATACCCACCAACAGGCTCACCCAACCCCCCAACCTCTCCTCTCCAAAACTCTCAGTTTGTTTTTCAGAGTCCATAGTCACTCATGGTTTGTCTCTCCCTCCAATTTCCCCCAACTCACTTCTCCTCTCCATCTCCCAATGTCCTTCATGTTATTCCTTATGCTCCACAAGTAAGTGAAACCATATGATAATTGATTCTCTCTGCTTGACTTATTTCATTCAGCATAATCTCTTCCAGTCCCATCCATGTTGATACAAAAGTTTGGTATTCATCCTTTCTGATGGAGGCATAATACTCCATTGTATATGGACCATACACCTTCTTTATCCATTTGTCTGTTGAAGGGCATTTTTGTTCTTTCCACAGTTTGGCAACTGTGGCCATTGCTGCTGTGAACATTGGGGTACAGATGGCCCTTCTTTTCACTACATCAGACAACAAAAAGAAATAAAAGGTATTCAAATTGACAATGAAGAAGTCAAATTCTCTCTTCACAGATGACATGATACTTTATATGGAAAACCTAAAAGACTCCACCCCAAACTACTAGAACTCATACAGCAATTCAGTAATGTGGCAGGATACAAAATCAATGTACAGAAATCAGTTGCTTTCTTATACATTAACAATGAAAATACAGAAAGGGAAATTAGAGAATAGATTCCATTTACTATAGCACTAAGAACCATAAGATACCTGGGAATAAACCTAACCAAAGAGGTAAAGGATCTGTACTTGAGGAACTACAGAACACTTATGAAAGAAATTGAAGAAGACACAAAAAGATGGAGGAGAATTCCATGATCATGGATCAGAAGAATAAACATTGTTAAAATGTCTATGCTGCCTAGAGCAATCTATACTTTCAATGCCATCCTGATCAAAATTCCACTGGCATTTTTCAAGGAGCTGGAACAAACAATCTTAAAATTTGTGTGGAACCAGAAGAGACCCCAAATTGCTAAGAAAATATTGAAAAAGAAAAACAAAACTGCCTGATTTCAAGCTTTACTACAAAGCTGTGATCACCAAGACAGCATGGAACTGGCACAAAAACAGACACATAGACCAGTGGAATAGAGTAAAGAGTCCAGAACTGAACCCACAGCTCTATGGTCAAATAATCTTTGACAAAGCAGGAAAAAATATATAGTGGAAAAAAGAGTCTCTTCAATAAATGGTGCTGGGAAAATTGGACAGCTACATATAGAAGAATGAAATTCAACCATTCTCTTATACCATACACAAAGATAAAGTCAAAATGGATAAAAAAACCTCAAGGTCAGGCAGGAATCTATCAAAATCCTAGAGGAGAACATAGATTGTAACCTCTTTGACATAGGCCACATCAACTTTTTTCAAGATATGCTCTCCAAAGGCAAGGAAACAAAAGCAAAACTGAACTTTTGGGACTTCATCAACTTCAAAAGCTTCTGCACAGCAAAGGAAACAGTCAACAAAAGAAAGAGGCAACCCATGGAATGCGAGAAGATATTCTCAAAATGACACTACAGTAAAAGAGCTGATATCCAAAATCTATAAAGAACTTCTCAAACTCAACACCCTAAAAACAGATAATCATGTCAAAAAATGGGCAGAAGACATGAACAGACACTTCTCCAAAGAAGACATACAAATGGCTAACAGAGACATGAGAGGATGTGGAGAAAGGAAAACCCTCTTACACTGTTGGTGAGAATGCAAATTGGTGTAGCCACTTTGGAAAACTGTGTGGAGATTCCTTAAGAAATTAAAAATAAAGCTTCCCTATATTTTGTTTTAAATATGTATGTTAGACATCACTTTGGTGCTATTAGACTTATCATTTACTACTATTTATGTTACTTTTGTCTAGGCGTACCTCAGAGATATGCAAGTTCAGTTCCAGACCACTGCAATAAAGCAAATATTGCAATAGAACAAGTCAAATGATTTTTTTGGATTCTCAGTGCATATAAAAGGTACATTTAAATTCTCCTATAGTCTGTTGAGTGTGCAATAATAGCATTATGTCTAAATGCTGTACATACTTTATTTAAAAAATATTTTATTGTTAAAAATGCTAACCATCTGAGCTTTCAGAGAGTCATAATCACTGATCATGGATCACCATAAAAATATAATAATAATGAAAAAGTTTGTAATATTCCAAGAATTATCAAAATATGACACAAAAACAAAAAGTGAGCAAATGTTTTTGGAAAATATGGCACCAAGAAACTTATTCTACCAATGGTTGCCACAAGCCTTCAATTTCAAAAGGAAGGAAGGAAGGAGAAAAGAAAAGAAAAGAAGAGAGAAGAAAAGAAAAGAAAGAGGAAACAAGAAAGAAAATTTATGATTCACAATAAAGCAAAGTGCAATAAAAAGAGGTATGCCTATATTTATAAACTACACTGTTATAAAATTGTATATTATTTTACAAATCCTCCAATATGCATAGTGTCAGGCTAATATATGGAATAAATTAACATTAAATTATCTAGCTTCTGGCTGAGATCCATGTGCAAAGTAATTAAATAGAACCGCATCCCTTTCCTCCTCCAACAGTTCTGAGATGTGGGCATAAATTAGACAAATACAAGATATTAGGAAAATAATCAGAATAAAAACAAGAGCTATTTCTATTGCTCCAATATTTTCAATCCTCAATGTTGTATATACTTTTATTCCTTGTAAACTCTTCTGGGGTTCTCTATACTGCTGAGATAAGCTGTAGCTGTGTTTGTTTTTAGGGAATTAAAAAAAGTTGATAATTCAAATAGGATTGTTTCACTGCACCTGACATTCTGTCTATGTTTAAGAAGAGGATTTTAGGCAAGGACTTTCTTCTAGAATTGGGCAGGTATTTGTCTCATTCATAGTGGATGCCTATTATAGTCTTTATCTCCTTGTGATAAAACACTGACACTCTTTTTAGCTTGGCAACTTTCTCCTCTATTTGTATTTAGTTTCAGTAATTGTGCTCATCTCTACTTGTAAAGCAAATCTCATTTGATTACTAGACCAAATCAGCCTATTTGTGTACAGAACCACAAGGGACTAGAGTTTAATCCCTTGAGTATTTAAGATTCTTGTGAGTCAGGAGCACAGCTAAAGAGAGTTGATGATCAGAGGCACCAATTCCTAAAATTGTGGGTATTGCTGGCAGACTCTTTGTTCTACTGAGAGCTGGTAGACACATTGTTTTTCTTCAGTAATCTCCAAGAGGGACTGAGAGTGAACACAACTCAAAATGCCAGTAGAAGCATTTTAACCATTAGCAAGAGTGCATTATTGGTCTCATATTAATTTTTAAAAATTCTAAATTTAAGCAAACAGTGATCAGCTATAGTTTCTACTCACTTTGCTTATTTCAAAATAAAAAGAGCATGAATTGTCTCTATGGCTGTCTTTACTGCATAGTCTCAATTGTGTGCTTTTGATTTTTATTTCTCAGATTCTCTAGCTATTATCTGAAAGAGGGGGGAAATGTCTTTCTAGCTAATTTCCAGTTTTAATTCCAGTTTTTGTAATGTACTTAGATTTTTTGTAATTCTGTATTCATATTTACTTAACCTTCTTCTTCCTGACTTGGTGAGGAATCAGGACTGATGATGAAACAATAGAAAGAGCATGGTAGCGAGTTGACATTTACTATACGTGTGAAAGGGGAAAGTAAACACTGGCTACAAAATCCAATAGAGTCAAGCAAGAATAGGGAATTAAGAAGCAAAAATTAGGCTTTTAGAAGACTTATGGGTGGTTAGGGTTAAAGTAGATGAAAAAAAAAGGTAACCTGGAGGTATTCCATCAGCTTTGAGGTAAGTGCATGTGGATTCTTTATATGCCATGCCCACAGTCAATGGGTTTGGCAAAATGAGACTAGTTCAGGGGCACTTGATGTTTATTTTTAACTGGCTTTTATAATACTTTAGAGAATTTTTTAAAGATCGCAAGCTGTAGGTCAAAGATAGCTCTTTTTGTTTTATTTTTTTAATGATATGCAATCATTAATATAGGTTAATAGTCAATAAGCTGTTACTATTTCAACTATTTCCCAGAAGTATGTACAGGTGTTTACTGACAATGCTACCTCTTTTTCATAGATAAGTGAATCACAGTAGCTTAGTACAATTCCAGATCCTCTTCTATTCTCTGCAGATAGATTTGTTGTGTCATCGCTAGGTAGATATGAAGACAGCCTCCTGCCACTCACATTTTAAGATTTGTGGGCTTTTCCTTTTACCTCCTGGTAACTAATGTCTCAGGGAAGTGATAACTGGTATCTCTTAACGCTGTAGGGGTTGCAACCTCTTCTTGCCATACTGCCTAGAATTCAGTATGTATATGGTCCGCACTTTGAATTCCTGAATCCAAGTCCCAGTTCTGAATCTCCTGAACTAGATATTTCTAGGTCTTTGCATTTGGCTAGTAATTAGATATTTTCAGATTTATACCAGTTGAACTTTAGGACTTTCAGCTCCTTTCCTGGGAGTCTCAGGTTGTCTGATTTCATACGGTATTAATCAGGACTATGGCAATGACAAATGGCCAAATTCCAAAATAAATTAGCATTAGCAAAATTAAAGGGGAAATAGTGGTTTCTCATATTGTTTTTAGCTTGAAATAGCCTAATGTATTTTAAATACTTAAGAGAGCACTGGATATTAACAAAGTGATATCACCATTATCAAAAATGAAACTCTGTTTATTGACAACTTGCCTTCATTGCCTTCACTAAACATTTATTATGGGTCTGCTGTGGCTTTCAGGACTTTACAAGAAAAAATGAGAGAGAGGAAGCAAGCGTTTCTAGTTTTGAGACTTGTAATCTAATGATGAAAATCAAACATTTGCATAGTCATACAGAAAGCACAAGATTAGTTACAAAGTCATATTGTATAAAATATATATTGTATGATGTCAAAATATAAAGTATTAAGAAATATGAATTTACTCTTATCTTAAATTTACACCTTTTCTTAGAGCATAATAATTTAGAGCAAAAGAAACTTTTCTTAAAATGTTGAAAGTTTCATTGTTTTATAAAATACAAGATATTTTTTATCACTATTAAAATGTAGCCTAAACATCCCATTTCAAAAGAAGAAACTTAAGATCAAAATTGAGTTGTCAACACTAACTAAATCAGTAGCAGGCTGAAGACCAAAATCTAATTTGGCTAACTCCCAACTAGTATTCCTTCAGCTAAAATTTTGCAGAAATACAGGAACTAAAGAGTTAGTAGAAGGAAGATAGGTTAAATGGGAGAAAAATGGAGTTTTGTTTGAAATCATTAAAAAGGAGAGACATGATTAAGATGAAGGAAAAATGTATGATTTTACCTATGATGGCTTTTACCTTAATTTTAAAATGAAAAATACATGAATAAAAAATGGTGTTGCTAATTTCTTGGACTGGATTTTCTTCCACTGCATTCACAAAATCATGTGTTTTCACTGAACTCATAAGTAGTGGATCTTTACTTACATCCTCTATCTTCCCTCAGGAGGTTATGCACAGAGTCTATTGTCCAATAAAATTCTAATTCCTTCAGCTATACTCTGAACCTTTGTTTTGTACCTCTATGAGGTATCTCTAAACTTTTCTTCATTTCCACTTCTTCCTAGAGCAAGCTGCTCTCATAACTCTTCTAAACTAGGGAAATAACTTCTTTCATATTCTCCCTTTGTCCAGTGTTAACACACAATAACCTATCTTCATAATAATAGCCAGAGTTATCTTTTTCAACCAAAATCAGATCACATTACTAAAGTGGTCCAAAGCCCATCTATGTCTTCTCATATGGGCAAATTTTATTTTCTAAAGATGGCTTCCACATTTTGCTTTTCTTTTTATTATTATGATTTTTTTTTTCAGAGAGGGAGAACATGATTTGGGGTGGGGAAAGGAAAGGGAGAGAGAATCCCAAATAGGCTCTACACCCAGCATGGAGCCTCATGTGGGGTTCTATTTCATGATCCTGAGGTCATGATCTGAGCCTAAATCAAGATCTGATGCTTAACCAACTGAGCCACCCAGGCACTACCCCCACATTTTGCTGTTTTAATGTGACTTGATATTTCTGTCACTTAAAGGTGAGAGCCTATGTCCCTTCCCTTAAAACTGGATGGCCCTGTGATTCCAATGGAAGGGACACTATAGGTAAATAAGTCAAATGAAACTATGCCTGGTTCTCTTTGGACACTTACTTTTGAAACCAGTCCTCATGCCTGAATAAGCCAAAGCAGCCTATGGAGAAGCCCGTATGGAAAGGAACAGAGGCACCTCCCAGGGTTAGCTAAGTTTCTAACCAACTGTCATTTACTAATTTGCCAACTATGTGAGTGAGTCACCTTGATATCTAGAACAGAAATTGACTGTCCTACTGAGATTACAGAATTATGAACAAAGGAAATTAGTCTTGTTGTTTTAAGTCACAAAGCTTTGGGATCGATTTTTGTTTGTCTTTTAATACTATAACAGAAAATTAACACAGATTTTGGTACCTAAACGAAGGATGTGCTGTAAAAACCCTAAACCATGTAGCACTGGCTTTGGGACAGGCCATATGAGGAAGCAAGAATCCTTGGCAAAATGTTAGAAAAAGTCTAAAGTGTACTGAGGAATTTGTTTCTGATAGCTCAAAGGAAAATGTGATTGGAAGATATTTATAGTAATGGAAATTCTGGCAACAGTATTACCTGAAATAAATGGAAGATAGGGAATGTTTCAATGAGTTCAATGATCAAGCTAAAGGAGTTTTCAGGCAGACTATTTAAAGTGTCATCTGGATTTTATTCATTGTCTATGATATAATGTGAGAAGAGAGGAATGAGCTAAAAATGAACTCTTAATTATAAAAGATCCAGAACTTTCTTAGTTACAAAACTAATCCTGTATCTCTTCCAAAATCTGTCTTGGTGGCAAATGATGCTCATATTAAGGACTGGTTTAAGGAGAAGATCAAATGTACTATAAAATCTATTATTATGATCGTAGATCTGAGGTAGTTCCTCATAGAGCCTTTCAAATAGAAAAAAGCCCTTCTAAGTATCATAGTAGTGTAATTTATAGTCCTGTCCATTTTATAGTAAGGCTTATAAGAATCTTAAGAGTGTTATTCCACATCAGTGCATGGTGAGTTCAAGGAAAAGAATGGCTTATCTGGAAAAGACTGATGGTTAATTTATGGTTATAGTGTTTTGTCTGATAGAGTGAATTATAAATCAGTACACAGAAAGCACACCAAAATTGTTTAAGGAATTGCATTAGCTTGTAATAAAAGGTTTAAAAAAAAAGTACAACTGAAGAAGGCCCTTAAACCTTCAAGCATTTAGAAACAGGAACTATGCTTAAGAAGGTTTAAGATAAAAGGAAGGTAGATTCAGAGTGAAGGACCAAGAGCCACTGAATTGACCCAAGAGCCATGAAGTCTAATTTCCAGAAAGTAGGTATACTCTAATCAAGGAACTAGCAACATATGTCTGGCTGTATTTCAGAATTGATATAAATCTGTGACTACTGTGTTCTCTCCATTTCCCTGTTATTTCCTGCTATCATAGTTATCCAGTGACTGTCCTACCATATTATTTTGAGTATTTGGAGACATAGAAAAATTATCTCTTTATGTCAAATGTGTCACATGTCATCACATCATAAGAGAGAGTGTTCAAAGAGCTGTATTTGAGGAACTGCACAAAAAGAATATCAGTTATACCTAGACTGATTCGGATGTAAGATTCTTGACTTTGAACTGATACAATTATGGAATGAGATTTTTCAGTCATAGGAAAGGAAATGAACATATTTTGCATGTAGAAGGGATATAAATTATTGTAGCCTGAAGACAAAATGTGGCAGATTACATTTTTCAAAGATGGTTGTAATAAGACCTGCTTTCTTACATTTTCTTCTTACAATGTGATTTTGATATTCTCCCTATTAAGAGCTATGCCTTTCTCTTGAATCTGGGCAAGATTGTGAAAATGAACACTATATGACTTTTGAGAATAGGTCATAAAATGTGATACATCTTTCTAGATTCCTGGAATGTTTTCTCCTAAAACCTAGCCACTGTGTTTGCATAGTCCTAGGAGAACTCAGAGAGTCAGGTGAAGAAGAACCAGGGCCCCTAGTCTACAGTCCTCACTGTACTGTATAGTCCTGACTGATAGTCAGTACCAACTCAACAATTATGTGAGTAAGCCCTCTTGACTCTTTCAGCCATCCCCCTGTTGGATCACTTACAGCTAATGCTAATGTTTCATGGAAGACTGCAGATTTGTGAGCAAAATGTTAGTGTTTTTGCTTAAGTCATACAGCTTAGACAACTGATACATTATATAGAATAAAATCAAACTCCTACCCTGTACTGTGAGACCCTATATGATCTAGTTTCTGTCTATTCCCCAACCTCACATCATACTATTCTTGTAATTCAGGTTGAAATTTATGTATTACCAAGATCTCCCATCCACTTACCTATTCATTTTTCTCATGACACCTGTATCTATCAATTATCTATCTATCTATCTATCATCTATCTATCTATCCATCCATCTATCTTCTATCTGTCATCTTACCCTTCCCATTACTAAAATGATTTCTATGAAAACAGAGACATTGTTCTTATTTTCTTCTCTCTCTGAATTACTTGAAACAGTGCTTGGCACATAGTAGGTACTCCACGAATACTTGTTGAGTGAATAAACTAATGGAAGTAAATATTAATTCATTTTTATACTACAGAGAAAAATAGAAGTCTAAGACTTAATATAACATATATTTCCTAGAAAAAATGATGCTTTCTTTTTTAAAATTAAATCTGTCAAATTGACTTAGAAGGATGTTCACAATCTTGTGATATTGTGAAAAATAAGTTGATTTCTATACTACCTGCATCATCTCTGTAAGTTCCTCCACATTAATAAATATTAACAATAAAATTTTCAGGTAAAAGCACATATTTAGTTACTTGATTTTTTTTCTTATTGATATGAATCTTTTACTTCCTGTAAAACAAACAAAAATATTCTGAAATTTTCATTTTTTAATATTATGTTAGGAGTTTAGTGTTCAACGGTTTAAAAGTTGTTTTCCAGAGATGAAAACATGTATAGGTGATAGTGAATAAAACAGAAGGACTCCAATTTTCAGGAATTCAGAATGTGCATCCTTGGCAAAATAGTGCCATAGCTTTCCATCTAATCAAAGTGTAAAACAGAAAAATAATTTTAATGTATTTACTTGAAATTTGCTTCTTCGCACTCTGAAGCCTGGATAACTGAATGCACAAATATAGTTAGAGTAATCCTTCTTAACAAGAATTAGCCACCTCTGTGGACTCCCAAAATAGTAAGAGGAATTACCCTAGTGATATTTTTCCCTGTGGGGGGCCAATGGTATGAAGTCTCATTGGTGCCTAATTCTAAAAGTATCAGAGGATCTGCTTATATCGTAATATGATGTTTTCAGCTTTCCTCAATTTTTCTTGGGATTTCCTTCAGATACAACCTACAGAGAACAGCATACCAGGCCCTTCAAGTTTGAGAAATAGGAAGAACATGCCACAGGCTTAGGCCAGAAGACAATCTTCCACTTTGATCATCCCTGTCCTTGTTCTGTACCACCCATACTGTTGCTCTTCCATAGAATCTATTGGGATTCGTAAGTAGTTGGTAGACTCTAATTTGCTCTTATTTCTTGCTCATTTTCTTACTCCTTTGATAAAAGGCTGAACTTTCAATAGATTTTATAGTTATGTCTTACTCTACTAGCCTAATCATACTGTGATTCCACTTAAGCACAAACAGAGCAACAGTAATCGTTACTTAACTCTAATGCCTAACTCACTGTAAATAAGACAGCCCACACTTTTATTAATCAATTTCCAATGCACGCAAATAATAGCATATGTTTAGCTTATCACAGTGCCTAACTCTCTTCGAGGAGCAAGAAGATTATATTCACTTGTGCTTATTTTACAGTTTCACACATCTTGTTAATTTCCATGTTGTTTCCTTAAGTTATCGTGTATAGTCACTTTCCCTATCACCTACTTCCCACTGTTGATTCTATATATTTTTCTTCAGACTTCTGCTTGGCCTTGTTCCTGTATTAGTGAGAACTCCTCTGGTGATCTAGCCCCTGCCACTTTCCTTACTCTCAGATAGTCTTGGCATCTTCCATCATTCTCCACATATATTATTTGGTTTATGCCATACTATATTTGTAAAATACATAAAAGATTGGTAGTATTTTTATTTTATAGATGATGAAACTGAAGTACAGAAGATAAACAACTCCCCAGAGGCCATGATTTGTGGGCCTTGTAGTGGGGTTAATGGAAGGAAAGCAGAGGTGAAATGCCAGAATAGAGAAGTTAGAGAGAGCAGAGATGAGTGATAGAAACCCAAGAAAGAGGGAGTTAAATGGTCCAGGGCATAAAATGACCTGAGGAACAGTAGATATAAAAAGAAGGAAGACCTTAAAATTGATGACTCTTCTGTCCTGATAACTTCAAGGTACATTTCAATTTCAAATCTCTACCACCCCAATGCATAGGGATTGATGAAAAAAACACATACAGAGCATTTATCTTTTCCTGAAGCTTTTCAAACTCATAACATTTCTAGATATTGAGAGAAAAAATACTATAAGCATGTTTAGTTTTTTTATCAGTTATTGTCATTTTTCTTTATCTCTCAAGTACATTTTATAAATTTGATTTTATGTATTATTTAATCTTATCTACTTAACATGATATTGTTCAGTTGACACAATCTATTTGTTAAATATGCATCACACACAATTTAGTGGCTTAAAATTATGCATTTGATACTTTACATATTTGTGGGAAAAAGTGACTTCAGTAGAATCACTTCTGTAAAAACTATATCCCTACTATTATTACCTGCATGATAATGTCATCAACAGTGGACTTAGGCATGATACTACTCCATTTGAGTAAAATTTATCAGTTCCTCCTGGCCCTCTTTGTTAGAAGGTTAGGTCTCTTTCCAGTCACTTCTTTCATATTTACAGAGCCAATGTGAAGAGCCACAGAGTTTCTTCTCCTTTCCTTTCCTCCCATCCCCTTCCTCCCTTCCTTCTTTCCTTTCTTTCAATATTTTATTTATTTTAGGGAGAGAGAGTGTGTGTGCAGGGGAAGGGAGAGAGACAAGCAGTCTCAGTGCTAGAGGAAGGGAGAGGGACAAGCAGACTCAGTGCTAAGTGTAGATCCTGACTTGGGGCTCATACCCTTGGGGCTCATAATCTCATTTCCTTGAGATTATTACCTGAGCCCAAATCAAGAGCTGGATGCTTAACTGACAGAGCTACCCAGGCACCCTGAACTACAGTTTCTATGTGATACAAATCAAGGGGTGCTCCTGGCATTCCAAAGTGCACAAACTGCAAAAATATATCTAATGATTCTGCATCGGTTTCATAGAGCAGAGTTTCTGTTGGATTTTCAGCAGGACAAATTCTAATTACTACAAAGAGAAAACAAACCTATACCTGCTAAAACACAAAAGAGTTATTTGAGGAGTGTCTTCTGTGTTATAGACAAGGTAATGAGGCAAGCTGTGTTATAAATGTTAGGAACTTGAAAATGAACAGTACAGCTTGAAGCCCACTCTCATAGATCGTATATTCTTTTATGGGGAGGAACAGAAAATAATAAAAATAGGACAAAACACTGGAGAGTAATAAATCCTTTATGAAGGAAGATAGAGCAGGATAATAGGATAGACAGAAAAGGGTGCTGTTTTAGAAAAAAAATTCTCTGAGGAGTGGAAATATAAGAAGATATATTAGAAGTCTATTAG
>RCUC01121536.1:0-21335 GCA_003697995.1 Taxidea taxus jeffersonii | reverse complement strand
CAAAGCAAAGGTTTACATTTAAGGGAGACTCAAAACGTGGGATCAGATGGCAGACTGAAGCAAAGCGCGAGGTCGGGTTCCTGATAAAAGTACAAGACCTGGTATTCTTTCCCTCTGGAGTGGGGAGACCATCTTGGAACCTGTCCTTAAGAAGTGGCGAGAATCAGGGACGCCTGGGTGGCTCAGTTGGTTAAGTGGCTGCCTTCGGCTCAGGTCGTGATCCCAGCGTCCTGGGATCAAGTCCCACATCGGGCTCCTTGCTCAGCAGGAAGCCTGCTTGTCCCTCTGCCTCTGCCTGCCTCTCTGTCTGCCTGTGCTCGCTCTAACAAATAAATAAATAAAATCTTTATTAAAAAAAAAAAAGAAGTGGCGAGAATCCCTTTCCCTAAGTAGCTTCCTCACCAGTGTCCTCAGCACTCACAGGGCACAGCTCGATATGGTCCTTATCTGTTCATCTCTAAATGCCCGCAGAGGTCAAGATCATGCAGGGCAGACACCCAAACATCTGGCAAAAGGACTCCTGCCCAATCCCTGCAGCAGGATCCCCACCGTATCTTCTCATGTGAGCAAGAGTGGCTGAGGTCACCTTTGCTCTCACACGGAGATGAGCATCCCGGGAGTCAGTCTTCCTTATGGCCACCAGCCTCGCTCGGTGAGCTTACCGTATCGTACAGAAACCAGCACCCTCAACTGACAAATCCACCACCCATGGGGCCACCTGTCCAAAAGGCAAGTGTGGTCCTGACACTCCTGCTAAAACACCCTGGTACCAGTCCAGGGTTTCAAATCTCAAAGTCATCATGCCCAGTGTTATCCTTGGTTGACCATAAGGCTCCAAGCACAATATTCCTTATGGTCTGCTGAAATGGTTCTACTCTTCTTGCTGCCTGACAGCCACTGTGTCCTCTTCTGTGAATGTTGAGAACTTGGGATCTAACACAAACAGGCTCCCCCTGGCTTCCCTCGGGCTCCTAGTCTTCACACCTCCTCCAACCCATCACCCCAAGCCTTCTCAAAAGTCACGGCACCCTTTGAAAAAAGGAAACTGTGCATGGGATCTTAAAAACAGAAGGAGCAGGGTCCCTGGCTGAATGATCTAGTTGCAGCAGGAATCAAGGCCTGTAGTTATGCACTGGCACACTCTCACAGAGCCTCATGCTCCGATGGGACAGAGTCCAGGGGATGCTGCCATACACCGAAGATGTGTTAAGGTGCCGCAGCCTCTCTGGAGCGCGGTCTTGGTGGCAGCAACCGAAACTTAAAAATACACCTCTGATGGCGCCTGGGTGGCTCAGTCGTTAAGCGGCTGCCTTCGACTCAGGTCATGATCCCGGAGTCCTGAGATCAAGTCCCACATCAGGCTCCCTGCTCTGCGGGAAGCCCCGATTTCCTTCTCCTACTCCCCCTGCTTGTGTTCCCTCTCTTGCTGTGTCTCTCTCTGTCAAATAAATAAAATCTTAAAAACCAAAACAAACCAAAAAACCCACCTCGGACCTAGAAATTCCACTTTCAGGAATAAACACTACAGGTAGATTCTCACAAGAATGCAAAGATGGATGAGGTGCCAATCGCTTAGCCCAGCACTGCCAACTGTGCTCCAGTGGGGAAGTGGGAGACCCAGGAGATCCAAGCGTGGAAACACAAAAAGAACCCCAAGATACTGTGGTACATGGGGAAAGGACAGGCCGTCACTGCAGCATCGACTACCCCAGCAGATAGCTTCCCGGGCCATCGACAAGAGACCAGCTAAATGAAAGCAGGGTAAACTGATGCCTGCATCAGAATACGAGGCAGCCACCAGATGAAAAGGGGAGACACTAAGCAAATGTTCACTAACGGAGAACTGAACACATGAACACGGTAGGTGCACACGACTGCAGACTATGCCCAAGAACCAAAAGTCTAGGTAGTGACAGCAAAAATCTCTAAAATAAATAATTAAGCAAAAACCAAAGTGAAACAACACAGATGCTGTGCTACCGTTTCTGTAAAAGAAGGGAGAGGACCATCATCTTTCTTGTATTTGGATGAAGAAAACCTGAGGACCGGGGGTTCCTGTGTGGGGCGTATGTGACCATGTGCGGAGGGGGAAGGCCTACAAGAGACTGTACTGTGCATCTTCTGACATTATCTCTCTTGATTATCTTTGGAAACCAGATGAATTCCTTAACTTTTCAGAAATGTTTTTAACTGAGCTAAATCTACATTATTTGTGTGAAGAAAAGACAGCCAAGACTGACTGTTAAATGGGAAATTAAAATGTAAGGTTTTGAGCAGTCTGTAGAGCATAAATGTGGTGAATTTTTGGTTAAGAAAATAAGTTTTTTATTAAAAAGATAATGAGGTCACGAAAGACAAAAGAAAACTGGGAAACTATTTCACACAAAAGCGCCCTGACAAGAGAACGCAATCCGTGACCCTAGACCAGAACAAAATTGCTTTAAAGGATAGTGCTGGGACAACTGACAAAATTTAAGTGTGGCTGTGGAGGAGATAATCGCATTATATCAATGTTAAATTCGATAACTGTGCTGTGGTTAAGACTGCAGCTTTATTCTTACAAAATGCAAGCTGAAGGACTAAAAACCAAAGACATGATGTAGGCACCTTACTCTCCAGTGGACCAGATACAAATCAGACACAGATACCTCTATGTTTGAGAAATGGTAAAAGCAAATTGTCGAATGTTAGAATCTGGGCAAGACCGAGGTTTCTTAAAGCTTTTGAGTTTGAAATAATCTTCCAGTGAGAGTGAAGGGGAAAAAAGAGTCCATGGGTACACACAAGGGTGGGGGAGGAGAACAAGACCAAGAGGAAGCACCCAGGTAGCCACCTTGCCTGAGGTCTCGTGGCACACTTGACGACATTTAGAGCTCCTAATGCTAATAGCATTAAGTAGTATTTACTGAGCACTTACTATGCTCCAGGCATTGTTAGAAGTGTTCAAATGGACTGGCTTAATGGCCCGACACCCAACTCTGCAGACTCTCATAGAAAGCTTACTGAAATACAAGGGTGGGGTGTGGGGGAGGGGGGCTGCCCAGTGCTTTGAGTGGATGAGCAGGAGCTGGGTCCAGGGAGTCTGGCCCCAGAGCCACAGATATTGTGTACAGCACTGTCAAGTGTTGGTCACTCTTCTCAGGGACTCAAGTTGGACCGTAGACAGCCATCCTTTATCCTCTTCTGTTCTGCATCCACCCCTGCCCTTCTAGAAGACACTGCACTGTAGGAAGCCTGGCTCAAGCAGCGTGACGTGAAGGAAGGGAGATGTTTTGGGAAGAGAGGGTGCTACAGTGGGGCAAGAGCCAACAGCACTGCTTTAAAGAGCAGACAGGCTATTCCAAGCAAGAAGGAAGAAATTCCTGGATGTGTTTAGAGAATATCCCTCTGGTATCTAGGACTGGAGGAAGGCTGCACGCACCTGACAATCCCAAACCTCTCCAAGGTGCCGTGTGACAGCTTCGCACAAAAGACCAAAGAGGGTAGAATGGCAAAATCTTTCCCAAAATGGGAGCCAACATTTCCATCTGATAGAGATAAAGAGCTGTGGCAAAAGCTGCTGGACACAAGCAGATAAAGGACAGAGGTTTTCTGAGAAACAAGCCTGCAGGTCCAGCTGATAGGACCAACGTCTGGTTCTGCCAACTCCCACAGGCTGCCGGCACTCACCGCAAAGCAGCCAATCACGTCGTTCTCTGCAAACTTGTCTCCGTAGTTCTCAAACCGGCTGTTGGTGGACTTCTTCCCAGTGCCTCCATAGCCGTAGGAGAAAGGCTCTTCACCTGATGGAAGAAACAGGCAAAGGCCAGTTAAATCTGCCATGGTCCCAACAGCCTTTATGGTGGCCACAAACTTTTAGAGGAAAAAAAAAATAGTTTCTTTACTTGTTTTACTAATTAGATGCTTTTGGGTGCATGGGTGGGTGGGAAAGTGAGGCAGGTCCTGCTGAAAGGAAGCCCCTCATTATGCAGGGCTCTAGGAGGCTTGGTAGGTTTAGGTGTAAAGTCTGGGAACGAGAGCTGACCTGAACTGCTGCACAAACAGAGGGAGAACCTGGAAAGAGAGGGAGGATGGGAGAGGAGGTAGGACGAAGGTGGGATGGGGAAGGGGCACAACCTTCCTCGTGACACTTAGCATTCAGCCGAGTCTACTAATGACATCATTTTTGGTGCCAGTGGGTTCTGGGCAGAAATCAGGGAAGGGCTTGGGTTCTGCTTCTGGAGACCGTGAGGTTTACATGCCAGGGAAGGCACTGGATTTGCAGGCCACAGAACTGGGGGCTGAAGCAATGGGAGGAGGAGTGAGATCCCGAGGGCCTTGCGGGACACCGGGGATGTATGGAGAGCCTTGACCAGAAAAGCCTGACAGGCATGAATTCCAGGCCCAGTGCTTCCATACACCAGCTGCTGGCCCTGGACATCTGACTGCTCTGGGCTTTGAACCTTTACTTGTATCAACTACCCACCACTTAAACCCAAAAACTGAGACAGGGAGGACTCGAGAGGACATGGACACCTGAAATAAAAAGTGTGAATATCTACCCCAATGAAACTGCACACTCCTGACTTAGCATTTCTACATTTAAGGATCAGTCTTAAGTGAACAGTCAGATCATTACACACAAGGACAGCTTAAGAGTTTAACTGCAAAAGTTGCAATCAACTTACATGATCCCCAAAACATTTACAAAGAAGTGACACTACTATAAAATGGAAAACTATGCAGTGGTCAAACAGCTCTACTTATTTACAAAAATATGCCCAGCATCTATCAAGTAGGAAAAAGAAACCAGGCTACAAGATAGTACACATAGTGTGACCCAGTTTGAGATATACAAAGAACAAAAGAACTGTCCAGAAGACTGTAGATAAAAATGTTAACACTGCTTATCTCACAGGTTTGGGAGGATTTTCATTCCCCACCTCTCCATATGGCCTGAACTGCTACAAAGAGTACACATTATTTTCATAATCAGAATTTTATATGACCAAAGCAAAAGGTCTCAGCATAGGTCATCGAAATCGGTCACTCGGGGCTGGGGTGTCACTTCAGGCCTGCTGAACATTCAAAACCCCTCAGTTGGCAGCCCCTGCTTCTCTCTGCCAACCAGCCCCCTGCTGCCCCTTCTACTCTGGGTCTGGCTCTGGACAGAAAACCCCAGACACAACTGTACAGGACTTGAAGAACTTATTTGCAGCATGGTCTGAGGACAGAAGACAACTGATCTTTTAAAGAAGGGGGTCAGCCTTCTAACGAGAACTGTGGACCCTCCCCTGAAAGATGAAGAATCAATTTTTCACAGAAAAGTTAAGAGGACTGCGGTCCTTCCAGCTGACTGTGGTCCGTACAGTTTTGTACGCCTGAAGACAGGCAGGTGCACCACCCTAGGCTAGCTGTGCTCCGAGTCCCATGCTGGGAAGAGCAGCTTAGGAAGCTTGAGAATCCAGGGACAGAGGCAGCTGCTCTAGTACCCAGACTGCTAGGCTGCCCTCCCCTTACCCAGCTGCGTGCTGCAGGAGTCCAGGGACCAGCCGATACGGACAACGTGTGGGTCGGGCTCTGTGGAAGGAAGGTGCTTCACGGAGATTTCCTCATTGATCTGGGGACAAAGAATAAGAGGGCTCAGAACTGATGCTTGGAGGCTCGTGGATTATAAGGCGATACAAGAGGGCAGCACGCAGGCATTAAAAAATCAGCAGTGGCTCTTGGTGTTGGGGAAAAGGTGTTGAGGCCGCTCGGAAGGGCCTGTGGAAGGGCTCAGGAAAGTACACGGCCACAGAGACAGGCATTTTAAAATAGAGTTTTTTTTTTAATAAGTACTTAATTATTTGACAGAGAAAGACGAAGAGCACATGCAGGGGGAGCAGTAGGTAGAGGGAGAAGGGAGAAGCAGGCTCCCCATTGAGGAAGGAGCCCAACTCGAGGCTCGATCCCAGGAGACCCTTTTAACATGCTGCAGGGGAAATGGGGACTCTCATATTTAGTGTAAAAGGATAAATTGGTACCATGTCTTTGGAGGGCAATTTAGCAACCTCTGTCAAAACTGCAAAAGCTATGCTCTGTAACCCACCAACTGAACTTCTAGTTTACTCTACAGATGCGCCCACAGGTGTACGTGTGACCACACAACACACGCACAGGGATATTCAGTGTGACACTGTTTGTATTAAAAACAGCTCTCCCCACCCACCCATCAATAAGGCGCTGCCAAAAACAAAAATAAATAAGGCATGCCACGTTACGGCACATCCACGCCATGGAAGAGATGAAGCAGCCAGAGAGCGAAGCGCGGCGGTGGCGCAGGGACAGGACTTGTCATCCAAGACACAGTACTAAGTACGGGGAGCACAAAGAATGAACCGCGCCTTCCGACTTACCTTACAGGTTAGACTGCCTAACAACCATACGCAGCTGTATTAGTTGGAGGCTTCTCTAAAGTTAACCTACTCTGTGGACTTCTGGATGCACATTTTCTAATCTTCTGTGTCCAAAAAAAGGGTAGATCTTAAAAATGATGTGGTAAGAAAGCACTCTGGAAGTTTAACGGAGTGTTTCTGACAGGCACAAAACGATGCGCAAATCACAACCAACAGACTTAATAAAAAGTGATAACCCTCGATCAGCTCGCCCCTCTAAGAAATGGGGAGACCCGTGCCTACTTCACGATGTATGGCAGGGATTAACGGAGATGTCCATGTAAAGAGCCTGGCATTGTATCTAGTTGTGCAAACGGTTCTGTAAATACTAGCAGTCATAAACAAGTTTGGGGAAACAAAATACGTTTGGATTCACAAGGGACATGCAAGATGTTGTTAACACGTGTTATTTCTGGAGAGAATAGAGACTATAAGGGTTTGAGTCTAACTTTTCCTTTTTTTAACCCTACGCCCTTCTGTGCTGTCTGAATTTTCGCTCAACATGAGAACGTATTGTTTCCCTAAACATAACCTGACACGAATCGTGGGGAAACGATGGTAGAGGATGGCCTGGTGGCAGGACCGCTCTTTGTCCAGCTCTCCTTCTGGCCTCACTTTAAGTGGCATGGTCCACTTCCATTCTTTCTAGCTCATTTTTCTTCCAAACAACTCCTTTCCCAGTTCTAATGAACTTGTTATCCCTAGCGAAGTTGGCTGCATAATACCTGGGTCAAATCCCACTGAAGGAAAAAAAAAATATCCCACCAAGGAAAAAATCAGCTTGATGAGGCAATGTATGGCTGGCTTGCTCTCCCGATAGGGCGTTTAGCAATGGCATGGTTCTCTAGAGTCCACCATGCTTCTCTTGCTTGAAAATACAGTCTATGCTCAATCTCTTTTGCAATCATAGCTCTGAGCAAAGTAGCTGATGAAAGGCTCATCCCAAAAGATGGGCCTGCTTTTTGCTCCTAACCCCTCAGTTGCTCCCACTCACCTTCATCTCGAAACACACACGGCCCCTTCTGACTCCGTAGCTGGCACGGGCTCCTGACCATAGGTAGGCAAAGCCCTCAATCGTGAGAGGGTAGCCACTACTCCGGTCTCGGGCCACCTTGAAGTGGAGATCGCAGTTATCTGTGGAGGAAAAAGTGGGGAGTTTAGCTGATATTTTAAAGATCCAAGAGAAGGACAGGCACAGGCAAAGGTCAGTCCTCTAAGAGTGTTAACCAGGAGTACACAGGTAGACACATCATGAGGGCAGGGTCATGAAAAACTAGCCACACTGACTAACCATTCTCCCATTCGGTAGCAAGGCTCGGGACTACTGCAAGCTGGCCTGCAAGGGACCAACGCAGCCATCACGCACAGGAACTGAGTTCTCCACCTGGCTGGGCTCCAAGGATGGCAGTCAGAGGAACCACCAGAAACCGTACACAAATACACCTTATGGGAATGTACATTTGATAGGGAAAGGATCCGTATCTCATCATGTTCAAGGGACTTAGCATTTTAAAAAAAGGCTAATCCCACAGCTATACACTTTAACCATTTCCCTGAGCAAGACTCCTGCTGCCAACAGCTGCACAAGCCTCTGACCTGGACCCACGCTCACCTCCCAGGCACCACTGTCCAGGTGCGGCAAAGGCTCCCACTCCCCTGCTGGAGCTCCGACTCTTCTCACTCTTCAAGGAGCCCGTCAGGCCTCCAAGAAAGTCTTTCCTGACCACCCCCTCTTTTCTATAAAGGCTGAGAGTTGTGATCTGTACATCTGGCATTTGATCGGCCACTGCTTCACTGACCACTGCCACCCGTATTTAAATTTAGCTTTACTCTGCGTATATGGGCTTTGAGATCCTGTGATAGAAGGGACTGTGTACGAGGTGTCTGTCTCTCTTCGAAGTTCGTAGACACTACTCTATAAATGTGAGCTAAGTAAAGAAACACAGGAGTTGCTGTTAAGGCTCTGCTCTGTTGAAAAGTACAGTGTTCTCAGACCTAATCTGGCTTCATTTAAAGTCAGATTCCCAGGTTCTACCACAGAGATCTTGTCTGAGGAGGGGCAGGGCCTTTTATCAGTACTACCCCAAGGGTTCAGATGCGCCGTCAAGGGGAAGCCACTTATCCAGTGAAAAGAAACTGAAGGACGGAGAGCAGGGCGGGCCAGGCTAATGCCTCAGAGGACAAGGTGGCATTAGTTTCACCAGGAACGTGAGCAGTAGATGGAAACTGGGGACTGGTCGTCAAAGAGTTAAGTTTCCCCAGCTGCACTCAGGTTCCCTTCTTGATTAAGTGACAACCCCCTGGGGTTTGGGGTTTTCCAAACTGCCTTCGTACCCATTCTGAGGAGTGTTACTAAAGTTCTCTGAGGTATCAGGGCAGGATTATACCTTCCTGAAGAGGTGAGAGAAGAAAAATGACCTGCCCAGGATCCCAAGTAGAGCTGGGAGATCTTTGGCCTCCAAACCAGTACCCTCCCTCCAGAGCCCGGTTTCTCACATCCCAGTTTCCCAATACTGACTACAGAGCAGAATCAGATAGGAACCCCAAAGACTCACATGTGTCGATGGCAACAAGGGTGTCATCAAAGTCATCTTCATCCTCTTCGGCAGGAGGTTGAGGAGAGCGGCCCCTGTCAGGGAAAGGCGTTAAGTCTCATGAGAATGGTTGGATGAGCATAGAGGAAGGGAAATGAGGGTTCTGTTGGAATTTACAAGTGGCCTCCAGATGGCTTCCTGGATTTCAGTTTCTTCCCACAGAGGTTAGTTAGCAAAAGCACTCAGCCGCCCTACACCCTTGCCACAAGAGCAATGACTGTTGACTCCTAGGGTGGGCATGGAGACTAGAGAGGGCGCCCTCTGCTCAAGAGGGCCAGCAGAAGCACTTAGCTAGCTTTTCAATGACTCGCCTCTCACACCCTAAGATCCTGAGCCACGCCCTGTGCCAGCTGAGAGGTGCCTCCATACTGGCCTCTGTTACCGACCGGAGGACACAGTAGTCCAGAAGGGACTGGACCATAAAGGGGACTATGCAAGGGCTCAGATCAACCCCAGTCATCACAATCTGTCCACATCTTCCTTCCTAAGACTCTGCATCCACAAGTGTTTGAAATGACCCATTTTTCCCAGTCTCTTTCTGTCAAGTGTCCTAAATTATGAATGAGACTCATCTCCTACCAAAACACCAAAATGGACTAATGTTAAAATACCACTTACAGGAATAAAGAGAGACTAGAAGGATGGGGCCCAATGCCCGGGGTCCTGCCTGGGACACTGGACCCTTGTCCACCACGTGCCCAGATCAAGTACCCAAGGCCCATCTGGGAGGCTTCCCTCTGGTGAGTGCCCTTCCAGCCCTGCCAGTCTAGGGCAAGCACAGAGCCCTGGACAAAGAAGGAGCTCATCACAAAGTTTCATCCTAGAAAGCTTTCCCTGCCAGCCTCAAATCAGAGCAAGTATTCCTTCTTTGCTCTCCACAGGCAGGCAATCTAGGCCTCCGCACTGCAGGAGGCACTGGGAGAAACTCTTAAGAGGTAGTTCCAAATCCTACCTTTAGTCACAGCCAAGAGACCCAGGCCCTGTCTTAGAGTCACAAGCCAGAGAGGATGGACTCCACCAATTATGAAATAAAATGTGTCAGACAACTGTCTAGACGAGTAGAGAAGAAATGGTCATTCCTAGTTTCTATGATCAGAAAACTCTTCATGCAGAAGCCGAAGGAGGGGAGGGGAGGGCTGGGGCTGAGCAGAGGGGTGGACAGGGCTTGTCAGGAAAGGAAAATGACCAGGGTAGAGGGGCCACTCCCTCCTCTAATCTTCTGACACTCACACGCACCCTGTGCACCCTGCCTAATGGCCCCACAGGGTGTGGCATACTTATGTGTCTATCTCCAGCCCTACACTGGGACAAAAGAGGGCAAAACCCACTGTCCAAGTCCTCTGTGTCCACAGTGTCCAGCCCAAGGGCAAGGATCTTATGAAAGGGGCACGAGTGACAATGAATAAATGAGCAGAGGGATGGAAGGGTGTGCTTGGGAGAAGGGTTAGGAAACAAATCCTTCCAACAAGGGATATTAAGCAGCCATGGAGAACAGACACCGTGCAGGACAACTGGGCCGTGAGGCAAAGGACTGAAACAGCAGGCTGGCACCTCACATGTGAAAGGCAAAGTGTTTGGACTTTATCCGGCAGGTAATGAGAAGGGAGGAGCTGAGGGAAGGAGCAAAAGTTTAGCAAAGCTGAATCGGGCAGGGAGGGCAGGGAGGGCTAAGTGAGTGCGTAAGGGCAGGGAGCACTCTGCCCCATTCTTTGGTACAAAGGTCCCAGTGGGAAAGAGTCTACAGACACAAAACCTACTGAAAAAGGGGTGACTATCACCTCACACACCCACCTCCTATCCTCTCGGTGCTCGAAGTACCCCCTTCCCCGGTTTTCTTCGTAAGGCCTCTTGCGACTCTGGAATTGCTGTCTGTCTGGCTTGAGTTGAGATGCTTCGGGCGGGAGGAAGCTGGCGGGTGCTTCTTGTTTCATCTCTGTCTTCACTTCTATGGTCAGGACAAATCCAGATGGTCAAGACACTTGGGAACTCCCTAGCTATCACTTTTCTGGTCCCTTCCACCTCAGGAGATGTTGGCAGGATCCCGACTGCCGTGACGATGGGCTGGGCACAGGCAGCTTGTTGGGTTCAATGGAAGCCCGCCAAGGGAGCCAAGAAGGCTGTACTGGAGAACAGGGCCAGGGTAAAGGGAGGCCAGAGATGGCCAGCTAGGCCCATTAGCACTGGCAGTTAATGAGGTGACAGATGTCAGTCAGATAACTCTAAAGGCTTCGGGGGGAGGGCGAGGGGACTTCAGTACTGAATAAAGTCAAGCTCTCTTAAAGGCCTAGCCAAAGACAGAATGACTGCCTTTGGCTACTTTGTCAAAGGCCCCACGAAAGCTGGCAGCTACGTGGGCCCGCACCAAGTGGGAGAGAGCCCTAGAAAATTTCTAAGATCCCTTTAAACTGAGATCCCATGATCCGACATTCTACAATTCCTCTTTCCAGACACTCTCTCCACCTTAGTTCTTATAAAGTTTCTTTAGTCTGGCAAGGGAGTTAGGGGAAGGTTAATTCAATAGGATACTGTGGTCCCATAGCTAACTCCACTGGCTTCAATCACTGTACCACCAAGCCCAGACTCAGTCACTCCAGGAGCGGGGAGGAGGGTCTGCACTTAAGCCAGCCTACAGGTGTGATGGCCTTATTAAGTCACACCACAAACAGAAAGTCAGGATGGGATAACATGCTGTAAATCATGGGAAAGGCCTAGTCTCGGGCAGACTTCAAGAATCAGAAGCAAGAATCCAAGAACCTACTGGAGAGCAAACTGGACGTAGTACCCATTGCTGAAGCCACGCATCTCTCACATCTCCCTGTTGCGGCACTCAACCCCAGACCAGCTGGGATCACTCCCCAGCTCTGGAACATACAGAGAAGGCCCCTGGGCCTCCAGGGCAGGGACTGCACTCACCCATCTTTAGAGAGCCTCCATGGTCCCAGCACAGAAAATACTCTCCTTGGGCCAAATGATCCCACAAGTCTCACAGAGCCTGACACAAATCTGCAGTTTAACCTACATTAAAATTAAAATCCTGAGCCACCCTCAAGAAATGCCTGGGGATTTCACTTTGTGGATGAACCAAGAGAGGAATTAGATACGATCAACGAGATTCACTGAGAAAAGGCACCGGGGCCACAACACTGTGAAAGGAACACAAGACTGGGAGGCGGTCTTGGCTCTGTCATTACTCAACAGTGGGATGGACCTTGCTTTCCAAAAATAGGACACAAATGGTCGGGACTGCTCCTCGTTACCAACAACAGTGGCCCAAGGCACTGGTTTCCCAGGTTCGAACCCCAGCTCTGCCATCAAACAAGCCACCTCCCCGGTCTGTAAAATGGGAGGCGAGAACTGAGTTACATCTGGCGTTCCCAAACTGACACTACAGGGAACTTTGTTCTACAAAAACATATTTGGGAAACCCTGGGTTTAAACAATATGACACAGGGTCCCCCTCCACCCCCTCCCAGTCCAGGACTTTCAGGGCCTTTAATGCTCTGAGTACAATGATTCTCCCAGGGGTGGGATAGCACGTGCTGCATTTTCCAGATGTATTCTGGCCAGGGAACCCTTTCCTGGGAAGTCCCTAATGATATCTCCTGGAACAACGTTCTTCAGAAAATGGGAACAACTGGACTAGATTTAGAAGGTCTTTGCTGGATTCTACATTCTAAGATTTTAAATAAGACTTTAATATGAAAAAAAAAAAAAAAAAGACTTAAATATGGCCTCTGAGTCTAAACTCTCCAGGGTACTGATACTAACATCTGAAAACCGATACCACAAAGACTCCCCTCTCTCAACACCTGGGAGCAGGATTAAGTTCTTTCCTTCAGAAGAACCTTGCCAGAGTGACAGAGCCCAAATGGACTGCCCAAGAGGAAGACAGGCTTTAGGCAGAAGGTATGGGCCACGTACAGATTCTATTTCCCTCAAAAGATATGTACAATGTGGGCGCCTGGGTGGCTTAGTGGATTAAGCCTCTGCCTTCGGCTCAGGTCATGATCTCAGGGTCCTGGGATTGAGTCCCACATTGGGCTCTCTGCTCAGCAGGGAGCCCGCTTCCCCCTCTTCTCTCTCTCTCTGCCTGCCTTTCTGCCTATTTGTGATCTCTCTCTGTCAAATAAATAAATAAAATATTAAAAAAAAAAAAGATATGCACAACGTGTGCCTTCCCACCTGGGCGATAGGCCTGCTGCTGCTCCATTTCCAGCGGTCTCCTCTCGTAGCCAGATTCGTTCTCTTGCTTGATGACCTGGCTCTCATAGAATTGGTTTTGCCTGGTAATATTGTCCATGACATCTTAAAACAAAAAATGGCCAGTTAGAAGGGTGCTTCTTGGGACCGGAGGTGGCTTTTAGGTGCTGTAT
Source organism: Taxidea taxus jeffersonii (assembly GCA_003697995.1). Classification (NCBI taxonomy): domain Eukaryota; kingdom Metazoa; phylum Chordata; class Mammalia; order Carnivora; family Mustelidae; genus Taxidea; species Taxidea taxus. The sequence goes on along the minus strand of RCUC01121536.1, from coordinate 7,952 downwards.
GATGTCATCCCTACTAGATATAGTCTGCCAAAGGCTAAAAGGTATGACACCACCTTCAGATGGATAGCTATCTGGGCAATCAGTGGCCCCAGCTGCTGAGGACATGCCCTCTTGTCCCTCTTGTCAAATGGTGATGTGTCTGTGACTGGGTTGTACAGAACCCCAACAAACAAAGCCAATGGAAGTACAACTGCTCTGGTTAAAGTGAGGAGATGGGAGGGTCAGAGAAGGTATCCAGCTTGACCTTACCCCTAAGTCCCCACTCCAGGGCTAGGGCAACTCTACAGACCCCTGGGACTCTATGCAGCAGTTTAAAATCCACCAATCTAGCTGTCCTCAAACACTGTAACTTGTAGGGAGGCTTTAGGGCACAACCTTAAAAACTGCTCAGAGCACAAATTAGTCCTTTGTCCGGCCCAATTCACTCCCATCTGCACAGTCAACCCTCTTTACGAATCTCTTCCACTCCACAAAAGCTACAAAGATAAAGGTACCCAGGGGCGCCTGGGTGGCTCAGTCAGTTGAGCTTCTGCCTTTAGCTCTGGTCATGATGCCAGGGTCCTGGGACTGAGTCCCACATCAGACTCCTTGCTCAGCAAGGAGCCTGCTTTGCTTCTCCCTCTGCTTGCCACTACCCCTGCTTGTGCTCACTCTCTCTGTCAAATAAATAAATAAATAAATAAATAAATAAATAAAAAAAGATAAAGGGTAGCCAACCCAGTTGAAGGGGAAATGGAACTGTTAAGAAAACAGGAGTCCTAACAGTGGCCTTTAGACTCATTAGGGAATAAGTCCTAAAATATCTGGAGCTGAGTGGCAAGGGTCCTGAGAAGGTGTCTTTTTTTTTTTTTTTTTAAATAAAGATTTTACTTATTTATTTGAGAGAGAGCACAAACAGGGGGAGAAGAAGGCAGAGAGAGAGGGAGAAGCAGGCCCCCCACTGAGCAAGGAGCCCCATACAGGGCTCTGATCCCAAGACCCTGGGATAAGACCTGAGCTGAAGGCTGATGCTTAATTGACTGAGCCACTCAGGCACCCCTCAGGTGTCTTATGGAATAAGACTAAGAATAGAAGCTTATTCTTATTAGGATAATATTAACTATCCATAGAGTCACACTACACACCAGACCCTGGGGTACAGCTAAGAATAAGCTTACCCCGCTGAAGCCTTCAGGTTAGTGAAATGGACATACATTAAACACATACTTAAAACACAAAAAGCAAATTTTAATTGTGTTCACGTCTACGAGGAAATTGAAGACAGGGACCCAGAAAGTAGAAGCCTTGACTCAAAGTATACATAGGTGAGAGTTCAGTGATGAGAACAGAGAAAACATTTGTGGGGTTGGAGTAACATGTGAAAGCTCAGAGGCGAGACTAAAACCAGAGCAGCAAACTCAAGAAGACCCTTGCAGCCTAAGCCAAAGAGAAGTTTGGAAACCCAGGATGAGCAGCAAGCAGGCTTTCCACCCTAGGGGCAAACGCTGCTAGGTGCCTCTAGGGCCCTACTCGTGGCTGTGCCAGGACCGGTAGAACCACAGGGAAGGAGAGACTCTCCTGCCACTTGCTAACTGATTGGATCCTTTCTCAGAGGACAAGACAAATACATCTGGGCACAAACCAGGTGCAGCCCAAAGGGAGGAAAGTAACAGATCACGTGGTTTGCTACAGCCCTGTTTACCAGAGCTTGAAGGAAGGGTTGCAACCGGGCAAGAACAGGGCTCAAAGGATTTTGTTGTTGGGAAAAAGGACAAAAAAGTATCTCCTTAATTGGAAGACGGGGAGGGTTTTCCAAACCATTCGGTTTCTTCTAGGCTCCAAGCACAGTGCTCTTCTTCCCACAAATATTCACGTCTCTTCTCAAAAATTTCTCCTGTGCCCACAGAGGAAGCCTCGCCCGGATAAGCCATGATTCTGGGGTCCTTCTCCACTCTCTAACATATCCACCTCCTAATAATAGGCAGGCCCAGTGCTAAGAGTCCTACACATGTAACCTCATTCATAACAACCCTGGGGGAGCACTATTAGTATCCCTGTTGCGCACACAAGGAAACCAGTTGGAGGTACACTGACTTGCTGAAGTCATAGAACCATCTTTAAAACAAAGTCCCTCTGAGTCTAAGCCCTCTTCTGAGGCACCTCTGGCCACTGGGCCTTCTTCCTAGGCATTCCTGCCAGGGCCTCTCCTACCCTAGACATGCACACTGGCCACTCCTCCCTTCACAGGTCTCTGCAAGGGGAAGTACTCTTTCCTGCATAGACACATGGGCCTGAGACAATCCCCAGGCTGCCCCCACTGCAAATCTATACAGAGGACATCCACCTCTCATGAACCAGTAAACACCCAGTGCCAATTCAATTTCTTGTCTCTTCTCTCTCCCCCTTGCTCTTCTCATTCTCTTAACCCCATGGCACCCTCTTTTCAGAGAAATACCACAGTCGCTGGAGGCCAGAATCTTTTCTACTTACTTCTAAACTTCTCCACTCCACAGTTTGGCTAGAACAATCCCCACTCCACAGCCTGGCTAGAAACCCACGCTTTTCTAACTCTATATTTCCTCCTTTCCATACCAGTCTTCTCTCTTCAAACAATCATATATCTACCCTATAACCTCTCGTTCTGAATCATACCTTCTGGTTCTTGCAGCGCTTCCCTACTACACCCTGAGACCTGCATTCCCTGGGCACACAAATAACTGTTTCTGGGGACGAAGGAGCCTTCTTGTGGAGGAGACACTCAGCCTCAGAAACACTCCCCTCACTCCATCCTGAGGCCCCAGTCCAAGTCAACAGGTTTTCCTTCTCTCTCCCTTCTGTACTCTCCCCTCTCCCATATTTGCTAGACCCATATATATACACTCCTGTACTGGACACAGGATCCTCTGTCCCCCAGATACTCCATCAATTTCAAACTCCACCAATTTGCTATCTGCCCCACCCCACCCACAGCTACCTCTGTTCTCCAAACACTCCATACTGTTAATCCAAAATCATTCCACACTCACCACTGGATTACCCGTCCTCAGAACCTACCCAGCTCAAGACCTCTAGGTTCCCTACCCAGCATAGCATCCTCCCGTCCCCTGCCTGCCTCCAGTGACCAGGGTTCCCTAAACCTTCTCTGGAAGCCAATCTGAAGGTCCCTAGACTTTCCAGCACCAAATGCCCAAGTTGGCCCTACAGTCCTAGATATCAGAGTCCCCTGGGCCATCTTCAGAGGCGGGTCCCTCAGAGTCCAAACACATGGCAGCCTCCCACATTCACTAAATGCTCACTAACCAAATACCAGAGCACTCAATCCATCAGATCCTCCCCTGGCCAGACACCAGCACCTCCACCTTACCAGCCCATCCCAGTACCAAACAGAAGAATTCCCCATACCCCACCCAGCAGCAAACTCCAAGATCCTCTATTCTCAAAACTCATCCAGCCTATACACTGGGCTTAGCAGAGTCCTCAAGCCCACCCAGCTTCAAACCCCTGAAACCGTCATTTCCAAGACCCTCCTCAGTCACCGATTAGAAAGCCTCTTGTTCTTCCGACTCTTCAGCTCCAGAAACCACGGCTTCCGGTCTCCTCGCGAGCACTAGACTCAGAAATCCTCTGCACTCCCCGGACCTTCCTCATCTCCGAAACCCTGAGCCCCCACTCCAGTATCTCCCCTGCCCCGAATGCCAGGGTCCACCCTCCAGTCGTCCCGAGGCCCACGGCCCTACATCCTTTTCAGCGGCGGGTAGCGGGATCCCCCAATCCTCAGGCCATCTCCCCGACCTCAGGCGCCGGACTTCGCGTCCCACAGCCCTTCCTCGGCCCGGACTCCGGCTCCCCGACCCCCGCCCCGCGCACTCTCACAATGTCCGTCCGGCCCCGAGTAGCCGCCAGGCTCCGGGTGCGGTTGCAGCCCGGACGGCGGTGGCTGCGCGGTCCCCTCCAGCTCGGAGCCCCCCTCGGTCTCGACCTCCTCGTTGTTGTGCCCGGGTCGCCCCGGTTCGTTGTCGGCTTCGAGCTCCCGCTCGTCGTCGGGCTCCTCGGCCTCCAGCGCCGCCTGCAGCCGCTCAGCAAGCTCGGCCTTGAGGCCGCGAGTGTCCAGGCCGCGGCGCTGCAGCTCCTCGCGAAGTTCGTTCACCTTCAGACGGCGCACATCCATGGCCCGGGCCCCCGGGGCGGCCCCCGAGCCCGGCCCGGCCTCCCAGGGCTCTGTCCCCCTTAAACCTTTCCTGTCAGGAGGCGAAGGGGGAAAAGGGGGGGGGCCCGCTCCAATGGCGGCGGCGGCTCAAAATGGCCGCCGCCGCCGCCTCCCCCTCCTCCGTGGCCCCATGCGATGCAACACGGGTGCCAATTGGCCACCGCGCGAAGCAACGGGCGCGGGCCTGGACACTCAGCCAACCAGAGCACAGCTTTCAAAAGAACGACAATGAAAGGGCTCAGGAGCAGCCAGGGAGGAAGCGTTGGCCTACGTCGCTGCCGCCGCCGGGGCGGAGGGCGGGAAAAGGCGGGAGGCGGAGCACGCGGTGATTGGGTAGTGCCCGCGCGCCCGCTCCCGTAGGGTCAAATGAAGAAAAAGGAGTAAAGACTTGGCCCAATCAGCGACGGGATCTCAGAATGAAAACCACTCTCGGCTTTTCCAGCGCGGTCCTTTCATCAAACTGGGGTCTCTTGTAACACATATCCTGATTGGTCTAGATCTCCCGCCCCTAGAGGAGTCCAAGCGGGTAAAACCCCTAGAACCAATCAAATGGAGGGTCGGCCAACCAACTCCCCCGCCGCCTTTCCCTGTTGCCTTTAAGAAACCGGAAAGATAAATTCGCGAAGGACCCGCCCCTTGCCGTTAGGGAGGTTTCAAAACAATCTGCCCACCAATCGCAATTATGGTTTTATCTCACTACAGCTAGTAGAGTCGGATCGCTTCAGGAAAAGCTAACCAGATTGGCCGTTCTTCAGCGGACGGCCTCCCAAGTGTCGCCGTAGAGGGAGGCCGACGAGATAAAAGTAGATAAATTATCCCTAATCTGGAAGAAACTCAAGTTGCTTTTGTGGAAAGGAACATTTGGACTTCAGAGAGTACCGAAAGTTTGGAGGCCGAGGCTAAGCTGTCAATGGGAGAGAAGCTGTAAAGGAAGTCGCATACTCCTCCCTTTGAGAGTTCATCTCAAGGGGCGCCTCTGCCCACGATCACAGCTTCGCCGCCGTCTTTCTCTATGGTTGGTATCTTACGTGGAACGGGCGCTCTGCCCGCGACCATAGAGCCTTCCCCCTCCGGGACGACCTCCGCAAGTGCGCGGGTCTCTCCACCCGAGCCTCTAAACCGCTCTGCAGTAGCTCTGGCTCTTTGGCGTCGGTGCGGCCAAGTTCAAACACACCAGGGCTCATAGTTCGGCCGCACGCTACCAACGCAGAAGCCACAGAGTGTCGCAGTGTCTGCCGCTGCACCACCTGTCGCCTCTGACTCCAAACACACACAAAAACCTCTGTAAGATACACAATCGGCATACGCGAGGCAGACGCCCGATCCCTCCCGAGCCATACCGTAAACGCACAAAAAAACACACACTGCCTCTCCTTCGACAAAAGCACGCACGACACAGATAAGCAAATGGCCGTGGGTCGGATCAGATGCATCCCTTAGGGGGATAATACCCCACCCCACCCACACTGCAGTGTCGATGTGGCCACTACGGTCCGCACAGGCGGGCTACATCAAATGATAAAGACAAAGGACAGCAACGCTACAAGCTGACACGGCGGCCCGGACACACAGCACCCACTCAGAAACGGGGCAGACACTCACGTGGGCCCGGAGGTTCCAGTCCAGACACCCCGCCCCTCGCCCACGTCCGACTTCCTCTCTCCTCCCAGCTTCCCACAAGGATTTGGTCTAAAAAAGTTTGTGGCCCGGATTGAACTGTCCCCGGTTCTCAGGAGGCGCCACCGGGGGGCGTCCGGGCGCTGCCAAGGGTTTCTCCATGTGCTGCGGGATACACCCAGGAACCCAGGCCCTGGATGGCCTGCAAAGCACAGTGGGGTTGTCTTGGCAGGAATCCCTTTCTGGGCCCGTGATGGTTGGAGGTGTTCTGTGCCCGATGTCCATGTGAATCTGAACATTTGAGTCTGTGAGTACCTGTTGTACTCGGTGTGTCTCTGTGTTTACTCTCTGTAATCTGTGTTACTTTAGTTTCTTCCTATGCCTGGTGAATATCTGCATTTTCTATGTTTGTAAATACCTTTGTAGCTGTGTGATTTTTTGCATCTGTTACTCTGTGTGTCTGAATTTCAGTGTCTTATTTGTGTCCAAGTGTGCCTGAATATGTCCTAATGGGTCTGTTATTCTAGGGTGGGGTCAAGAGTCTCTCTGACACTTCAGTATCTAAGTGCCTATTCCTCACTAGGGATTTTGGAGAGTCTGTTTTTTTGTGTTTCATGTCTTTCTGTCTATGTGTATGCTCATTTCTACCCTCTTTGTAAAGCGAGACTTCCTAGACCCCACCAGACCCTTCTTTTTACTGATGGGAAGCGGAGCTGCCCAGGGAGAGGGGCTACATGACAGCTGAGTGGAAACAAAAGGAGACAGAAAGGTGGTTATAAAGTTTTATGTGATCTGAGCCCCTCTGGAGGTGCCAGAGTCCATCTACACCTCTGCACAGCAGGGGGCTTGAGGGATTGGCTCAGGGGGGCAGCATGGCCCAAAAGGAGGGAAACTGCCTCCTGGGGAAAGGAGGCATCCCCAGTGCATTCTTGCACAGGCTTGAGGGGAGACATGCCCCCACAGGAGGGGAGGAGGAAGCAGAGGTGGCTCAGAAGGGGAGAGTCACCCAGAAGAATACTATAAAATTAGAACCTTGGCATCATACCTTGGAATTCAAGACCTGTAGACCTTTAGAATCTGACAACATTTGAATCATAGAACTATAGTGCCTCAGATCTTAAGACTTAAAACTGTGGATTCTTGGGCCCTTAACTAAAATCCTAGAAAGGTGGAACGTAGCATAGAACCTAAATGTGTCCAACATCAGAAATGATTAGAACTTTGGTATCTAGCTAGTCACGGCTAACTGTAGTCTTATACCTTAGATGCTAAGGATCCAGAATCTTGGCCCAATAGAGTCTAGGGTGTCTTGGAACATAGAACAGAACAATATTAGAATCATAGAGTTTAATAATCTAGAACCTTGAAATGTATGGTCTAGAATCTTAGACACAGAATCTAGGTTCTTAGACTAAGTCTTAGAACATCCCATCTTAGAACATTAGACCTTTCAATCTCTATCTTTACACTCTGGGGATTTTTGAATTGCAGATTCTAGAATCTTCAATCTTTAGGATCCAGAATCTCATAATAAAGAGTTTCAAGGATCATAAAGCCTTAGAACTTGTAATTAACCATTATTAGATTCTTAGAACTTGAGACGATAAAATCTTGAAGCCTTATGATGTAGTCTTAGAGACTGAGGATTTACAGTCTAAGAGGCTTAGAACTTCAAATTTTAGAACATTAGGCCTCAAAAAAACCTCCGTGTCTAGAATTATAGGATCTAGAATCTTATACCCTAAGGACTCAGAACCCTCAAATAACAAAATCTAGAATGATAGAGCCATGAATCCTAGAACTAGAATCTTAGAGCTTCAGGACCTAAAATCTTGTGGGCTGTATCAAGAATTCTAGAACCAAAAAATCTCGAGCCACAGACTCTGAGGGCCTTAAAATATAGGCCTCGAAACTTCATGTCTGGAACCTTAGCACTTTAGAATCAGAAACTTTGGGATTTTAGGTCCTTAGACCCAAAGACTAAGAGCATCTCTGAAACCTCGAACCTTTGCTTCTAGACTCTTTCAACCTTAGAATCTAGAAACTTGGAATGTTAGACCCGGGAGGACCCCTAGGAATCGCAGCCCAACCCCTTCCTTTTACACTCGGGGACACTGAGGCATGGAGAAGAGAGAGAATCTGTCTGGGG
>RCUC01121535.1:0-15177 GCA_003697995.1 Taxidea taxus jeffersonii | reverse complement strand
TTTTTTTTTTTCCATTTGTTAGTCTGTCTCTTTTCTCATGTTCATAAATATATATATATATATATTTTTTTAAGAAAATTAGGATCATGCTATATATCCTTCTTGTCACATAAAATTATATTTAATTACTTGCTATTGTGCTATGATGCCTGCCTTTGTACACTGTTTTGAATAGCACTGGTTCTTTCCTTTGGCTAAATTTCTGGAGGTGAAGTTTGTCAAAGGAAATGGGATTTTTTATTTTTTTAATTTTTTTTTATTTTTTATTAAAGATTTTTATTTATTTATTTGTTAGAGAGAGAGAGAGAGAGCAAGCACAGGCAGACAGAGTGGCAGGCAGAGGCAGAGGGAGAAGCAGGCTCCCTACCGAGCAAGGAGCCCGATGTGGGACTCGATCCCAGGACGCCGGGATCATGACCTGAGCCAAAGGCAGTGGCTTAACCAACTGAGCCACCCAGGCATCCCGGAAATGGGATTTTTTAAGGCTGTTAGAATACATCGTCAAATTGCCCTCCAGAAACCAGCAAGATTTGGAATTCCTTGTTGCTCATACATCTTGCCACTACTGAGCATCACCATGTTAAAAAAAAAAAAATCGGGTGCCTGGGTGGCTCAGTGGGTTAAGGCCTCTGCCTTCGGCTCGGGTCACGATCCCAGATCCTGGGATCGAGCCGCGCATGGGGCTCTCTGCTCAGCGGGGAGCCTGCTTCCTCCTCTCTCTCTGCCTGCTTCTCTGCCTACCTGTGATCTGTCAAATAAATAAGTAAAATCTTAAAAAAAAAAAATCTATCTACAAACTTCCTGTTTTAATTTGCATATTTTTGATTACTAATGAGGTTGAACATTTTTTTGTTATAAAATATTTATTTTATTGACTATTTCTTTTAAAATTCTTCACTCATTACTCCAAAAAGAATGAAATCATTCCTTTCCTAGTTTTGAAAATTTGTGCTATTTTTTCTTTTTTTCCTTTGAGGTTGAACATTTTTTAAAGGCTTATTTCCCATTTATTTGCCTATGTAAATTTCTGTTAATGTTCCCTTTTCTTATATTTTTCTTAAAATTTTTCTTAATTATTAAGAACTCTTTAATTCTTCACATTTCAAAATATTATATAAATATGCTAAATGATTGACGTGTTTTTGAACTACCAGTTTAAAAAAATTTTTTTTTTAATTTACCTAAGTGATCTCTACACCCAACATGAGGCTCAAACTAATGATCCCAAGATCAAGAATTGGGTGCTCTACCGACTGAGCCAGCCAGCCAGGAGCCCCTGAACTGCCAGATAATTTAAACTTAAATTCTCTTGCCTAGGGCTATGGCATGAATACCAGGTCAAAGCTTAGAAGACTGGATTCTGTTCCTTTGGTTCTGAGACCAGGTTAATGAATTAACTTCGCCAAGCTCAGTTTTCTCATTTGTGAAATATTCATAAAACCTTCCCTTGTAACTTACAAGAAATTTATAGGACAAAATAGGAAAATACTTTGAAAACCGTAGTATTGTTCAAATGTAGCATGGGGCTAGTATGCTCTACTTTTTGGCTAGGTCATGGAAAGAGTATTTCTGAAGCTATTTTTTTGCTGATAGATCAAGATCCTTAAATAAGAAGTTATAATATTTATTATTAGGCAATAGTTTTTTTGGAAAAATTATAATTCATGATGGTTTCTGAGTTTTGATGTCTTAAATTATTAAAATATAGTAAAATATAGTAATTGCTAAAATATAGTAATATAGTAATGTATAACATGCGGTAAGATGGGTAATAAGATAGCTATCTCTGTGAAGATATTTTCTGTAAAGGATAGAAGAGTCTTTTCTATGAATTTCTTTATTGAATTCAGTGTAATTTTTTTTTTTAACCTTCTCATCAGGGCAATAATATTCATCCTGGGTTTGTATAATCATTCTTTCTCTCTCCTTCCCAGGCAAAGGGTTTGAGGGTCCTTAAAGTATAGAACTGGTTGCATAGATAGTATTGCATGCTCATATTACTATATTATAAGCCTTGTATAGTGAGTTATAAAATATACCTTTTAGTATTGTGTTAGCTCTTCAGAATTTTTTTCCTAGGGCACTAATTAGCAATATAGTATTAAGAGTTTATGCTATAGAATCTTACCATCTAGTTCAATTCCCACTTTGTAACTCTGGGCAAATTACTTGACAGAGTCTCTCTCTCTTTTTTTTTTTCCCATTGTGAAAGAGGGTTAATAATAATACCTACTTTAATGAGTTGTTGGGTCAGTATATTAAAAGAAATAATGGAAAGTGCTAAATTAGCACAGGATCTGATACATTTGTAAGTGCTCAATAAATACTAATACTCATCCATTTATCCTTTCCCTAAGTATTTATTGTGTACCTGCTTTGTTTCAGGCACAGTCCTAGGCTGAGGATATAGCAGTGAACAAAAGCAAGTTTTTGCCCTCATGGAGCAATATTCTAGTGGCAGGAGACAAATACAAAACCAGTATAGCTAGAATTTCAGATGGTGTTAAAGACAATGGAAAAAAAAAATCAAGGTAAGGTGAGAGAGTAGTCTTGGAAGACCTCACTGATTAGTAACAATAAGGCAAAGGAATATGTCTATGGATATGTGGGGAAAGTCTTCTAGGCCGAGAGCACACATGTGCAGAAGCCCTGAGGAGAAGAGTTGTTTGTGTTTCAGCATAGTATTATGAGGGATAGTGTTAATGTCTAGGATATTTCTTAGTACCTGAGGTTTTTTTTTTGTTTTTGTTTTTGTTTTTTTAAGATTTTTAAAATTTATTTCACAGATCACAAGTAGGCAGAGAGGCAGGCAAGGAGAGAGGGGGAAGCAGGCTCCCTGCGGAGCAGAGAGCCCGATGCAGGGCTCAATCCCAGGACCCTGGGCTCGATCCCAGGACACTGGGATCATGACCGGAACTGAAGGCAGAGGCTTTAAACCACTGAGCCACCCAGGCGCCCCAGTACCTGAGTTTTTAAAAGCCCTTTTTTAATTCCTTTCTTCAGAGCTTTTTTTTTTTTTTTTTTATAAAATCAAACAAACTGAAAAGTAGAAAAATGAAATGAACAACCATATACTTACTACCTAGATTCAGCAATTAATATTTTATCCTATTTGCTTCACCTGTCACTTTTTTCTGGAACATTCCAAAGAATGTTAGATATAATGACATTTACCCATAAATATCTAGCATGAAACTCTAAAAATTGTTGTTCTTCTATATATAACCACAATCTTATCACACTTAACAAAATTAACAGTAACTTGTTATAGTGTAATCTCATAGCCAGTTCTTACTCAAATTTTCTGGTCTTAAAATTATTTTCTATAGATGTTTTTTTGTGAACCAAAATTTAGTTAAGGATTATGAATTGCATTTGGTGTGTTTCTTAATTGTCTCAATGTCTTCTTTTCCCCCATGATAGTGCCTTTTAGATAAGTGGACAAGGGTTTCCATATTCTGGATTTGTCTGTTTCCTTTTGCTTTGTCTGCCTTGTTCCTTTATTCCTTTATGTTTCCTAAAAACTGGAAGTTAGATTGCCTAGCTCCATTAAACATTCTGGGTAAGAATACTTCACACTTCTGATTCATTTGTATTTTATCTTATCCTAACGTGGAGAATGTCTGGTTTTCTCACATAATGATGCTACCTTTGATTACTGAATTAAGGTAGAGACAGTTAATTCTCTCCATCGTAAGATATATTTCCCTTATCCAATTAACAGATAAACTGTAGGTAGAAATGCAAACAAAACCACTAGAGATACCAGTACTCACCCCCAGAGTGGCTAAAAATTTAAGAAGTAACAATAGCAAGTGTTTGTAAGAAGGTAGAGTTACAAGAAATTTTGGTAAGAGTGAAAATTAGTACAATGAAAATTGGAAAAATATCTGGCAATGCTTCCTAAAGCTGAGGCTATGTATATATCACGTGAACCAGCTGTTTCATTCCTAAGCATTGCCCAGCAGAAATGTGTATACACGTGCACCAAAAGACAGCTATAGTAATATTCCTAGCAGTTAGTATTTATAATGGTCCAAAGCTGGAAATAACATACATCCTTAAGCAATAGAGTGGATGAACACGTACATGCATATGGTACATGCTAGTATATTCATATAATGAATTCATCATTGAAAAAGAAAAGAATTAGCTGCTTTTGAATGTAACGGATACACCTCACAAATAATGTTGAGCAAAAGAAGTGGTCACAGAAAGATTATAAGCTGTACATAATTCTATTATATAAATTCCAAACTGGCAAAATTTATAGATGGTGATGAGTCAGAATAGTGATTACCTTTGGGGGATGGTGATGGCAGGGAGAGGCAAGAAGATGGCCTCTCGGTGTGCTGGTAATGTTCTGTATCTTTGTGTGGTGGTCATATAAGTGTATCAGCTCTGTAAAAGTTCATCAAACTATACACTTACAATTTATGTTCTTCCTTTGTGGATATTGTATTTGAATAAAAAAGTTTATTACCACAATATCTATGTATACTCCAAACAAATCTGGTTTGACTTTAATCATTATACATTTTAACCCCATTATTATTTCCACAGAAATAACAAGTTGCTCACTTTGTAATATTAAAAAGTTGAATATGTGATATCAAAGAACAAACACACTTAGAGTTATTTTATAGCTTTATTCTCATGCATAGTTACAGTCAAGAATGATTTACTAAAATAATCCAGTGGCCTAAAATTTCATGTTTTTAAGATGTGATGTTGGACATGAGTGAAAGAAATTATAATGGAATAATCTCAGTGGGCTAGATTTGGTATTCTTTTTTTTTTTTTGGTCAGAGAGAGAGAGAGCGGGCACAGGCAGACAGAGTGGAGGCAGAGGCAGAGGGAGAAGCAGGCTCCCTGCTGAGCAAGGAGCCCGATGTGGGACTCGATCCCAGGATGCTGGGATCACGACCTGAGCCGAAGGCAGCCGCTTTTTTTTTTTTTTTAACTTTCTTTCTTTTTTTTTTTATTTAAACATATAATATAACCCCACCACCCTCTACCAACCCCTTTCCCCCTCACCCCCCTCAGTTTGTTTTATGACATTAAGAGTCTCTTTTGGTTTGTCTCCCTCCCGATCCCATCTTGTTTCATTTTTTCTTTTCCTACCACCTTAACCCCCACCCCCGTTGCATCTCCACTTCCTCATATCAGGGAGATCGTGTGATAGTTGTCTTTCTCCAGTTGACTTATTTCGCTAAGCATAATACGCTCTAGTTCCATCCATGTCGTTGCAAATGGTAAGATTTCATTTCTTTTGATGGCTGCATAGTATTCCATTGTATATATATACCACCTCTTCTTTATCCATTCATCTGTTGATGGACATCTAGGTTCTTTCCATAACTTGGCTATAGTGGACATTGCTGCTATAAACATTCGGGTACACGTGCCCCTTTGGATCACTATGTTTGTATCTTTAGGGTAAATACCTAGTAGTGCAATTGCTGGGTCATAAGGTAGCTCTATATTCAACTTTTTGAGGAACCTCCATGCTGTTTTCCAGAGTGGTTGCACCAGCTTGCATTCCCACCAACAGTGTAGGAGGGTTCCCCTTTCTCCGCATCCTTGCCAGCATCTGTCATTTCCTGACTTGTTAATTTTAGCCATTCTGACTGGTGTGAGGTGGTATCTCATTGTAGTTTTGATTTGTATTTCCCTGATGCCCAGTGATGTGGAGCACTTTTTCATGTGTCTGTTGGCCATCTGGATGTCTTCTTTGCAGAAATGTCTGTTCATGTCCTCTGCCCATTTCTTGATTGGATTATTTGTTCTTTGGGTGTTGAGTTTGCTAAGCTCTTTATAGATTTTGGATACTAGCCCTTTATGTGATATGTCGTTTGCAAATATCTTCTCCCATTCTATCAGTTGTCTTTTGGTTTTGTTGACTGTTTCTTTTGCTGTGCAAAAGCTTTTGATCTTGATGAAGCCCCAGTAGTTCATTTTTTCCCTTGCTTCCCTTGCCTTTGGCGTTGTTCCTAGGAAGAAGTTGCTGCGGCTGAGGTCGAAGAGGTTGCTGCCTGTGTTCTCCTCAAGGATTTTGATGCATTCCTTTCTCACGTTGAGATCATTCATCCATTTTGAGTCTATTTTCGTGTGTGGTGTAAGGAAATGGCCCAATTTCATTTTTCTGCATGCGGCTGTCCAATTTTCCCAACACCATTTGTTGAAGAGGCTGTCTTTTTTTCCATTGGATATTCTTTCCGCTTTGTCAAAGATTAGTTGACCATAGAGTTGAGGGTCTATTTCTGGGCTCTCTATTCTGTTCCATTGATCTATGTGTCTGTTTTGGTGCCAGTACCATACTGTCTTGATGATGACAGCTTTGTAATAGAGCTTGAAGTCCGGAATTGTGATGCCACCAACTTTGGTTTTCTTTTTCAATATTCCTTTGGCTATTCGAGGTCTTTTCTGGTTCCATATAAATTTTAGGATTATTTGTTCCATTTCTTTGAAAAAATTGGATGGGATTTTGATAGGCATTGCATTAAATGTGTAGATAGCTTTAGGTAGCATAGACATTTTCACAATATTTGTTCTTCCAATCCATGTGCATGGAACATTTTTCCATTTCTTTGTGTCTTCCTCAATTTTTTTCATGAGTACTTTATAGTTCTCTGAGTATAGATTCTTTGCCTCTTTGGTTAGGTTTATTCCTAGGTATCTTATGGTTTTGGGTGTAATTGTAAATGGGATTGACTCCTTAATTTCTCTTTCTTCTGTCTTGTTGTTGGTGTAAAGAAATGCAACTGATTTCTGTGCATTGATTTTATATCCTGACACTTGACTGAATTCCTGTACAAGCTCTAGCAGTTTTGGAGTGGAGCCATTTGGGTTTTCCACATACGGTATCATATCATCTGCAAAGAGCGATAGTTTGACTTCTTCTTTGCCGATTTGGATGCCTTTAATTTCTTTTTGTTGTCTGATTGCTGAGGCTAGGACTTCTAGTACTATGTTGAATAGCAGTGGTGATAGCGGACATCCCTGCCGTGTTCCTGACCTTAACGGAAAAGCTCTCAGTTTTTCTCCATTGAGAATGATCCTTGCGGTGGGTTTTTCATAGATGGCTTTGATAATATTGAGGTATGTGCCTTCTATCCCTACACTTTGAAGAGTTTTGATTAGGAAGGGATGTTGCACTTTGTCAAATGCTTTTTCAGCATCTATTGAGAGTATCATATGGTTCTTGTTCTTTCTTTTGTTAATGTATTGTATCACGTTGATTGATTTGCAGATGTTGAACCAACCCTGCTGCCCTGGAATAAATCCCACTTGGTCGTGGTGAATAATCCTTTTAATGTACTGTTGGATCCTATTGGCTAGTATTTTGGTGAGAATTTTCGCATCTGTGTTCATCAAGGATATTGGTCTGTAATTCTCTTTTTTGATGGGATCCTTGTCTGGTTTGGGGATCAAGGTGATGCTGGCCTCATAAAATGAGTTTGGAAGTCTTCCTTCCATTTCTATTTTTTGGAACAGTTTCAGGAGAATAGGAATTAATTCTTCTTTAAATGTTTGGTAGAATTCCCCTGGGAAGCCATCTTGCCCTGGGCTTTTGTTTGTTTGGAGATTTTTGATGAGTGTTTCAATCTCCTTACTGGTTATGGGCCTATTCAGGTTTTCTGTTTCTTCCTGGTTCAGTTTTGGCAGTTTATATGTCTCTAGGAAAGCATCCATTTCTTCCAGATTGTCAAATTTGTTGGCATAGAGTTGCTCATAATATGTTCTTATGATTGTTTGTATTTCTTTGGTGTTGGTTGTGATCTCTCCTCTTTCATTCATGATTTTATTTATTTGGGTCCTTTCTCTTTTCTTTTGGATAAGTCTGGCCAGGGGTTTATCAATCTTATTAATTCTTTCAAAGAACCAGCTCCTAGTTTCATTGATTTGTTCTATTGTTTTTTTGGTTTCTATTTCATTGATTTCTGCTTTGATCTTTATTATTTCTCTTCTCCTGCTGGGTTTAGGCTTTCTTTGTTGTTCTTTCTCGAGCTCCTTTAGGTGTAGAGTTAGGTTGTGTATTTGAGACCTTTCCTGTTTCTTGAGATAGGCTTGTATCGCTATATATTTTCCTCTCAGGACTGCCTTTGCTGTGTCCCACAGATTTTGGACCGTTGTGTTTTCATTATCATTTGTTTCCATGGTTTTTTCCAATTCTTTAATTTCCTGGTTGACCCATTCATTCTTTAGAAGGATGCTGTTGAGTCTCCATGTATTTGTGTTCTTTCCAAATTTCTTCTTGTGATTGGGTTCTAGCTTCAGAGCATTGTGGTCTGAAAATATGCAGGGAATGATCCCAATCTTTTGATACCGGTTGAGACCTGATTTATGACCCAGGATGTGATCTATTCTGGAGAATGTTCCATGGGCACTAGAGAAGAATGTGTATTCTGTTGCTTAGGGATGGAATGTTCTGAATATATCTGTGATGTCCATCTGGTCCAGTGTGTCATTTAAGACCTTTATTTCCTTGTTAATCTTTTGCTTGGATGATCTGTCCATTTCAGTGAGGGGTGTGTTAAAGTCTCCTACTATTATTGTATTCTTGTCAATGTGTTTCTTTGATTTTGTTATTAATTGGTTTATATAGTTGGCTGCTCCCATGTTAGGGGCATAGATATTTAAAATTGTTAGATCTTCTTGTTGGACAGACCCTTTGAGTATGATGAAGTGTCCTTCCTCATCTCTTATTATAGTCCTTGGCTTAAATTCTAATTGATCTGATATAAGGATTGCCACCCCAGCTTTCTTCTGATGTCCATTAGCATGGTAAATTGCTTTCCACCCCCTCACTTTCAATCTGGAGGTGTCTTCAGGTCTAAAATGAGTTTCTTGTAGGCAGCGTATTGATGGGTCTTGTTTTTTTATCCATTCTGAAACCCTGTGTCTTTTGATTGGGGCATTTAGCCCATTTACATTCAGGGTAACTATTGAGAGATATGAATTTAGTGCCATTGTATTGCCTGTAAGGTGATTGTTACTGTATATTGTCTCTGTTCCTTTCTGATAATACTTTTAGGGTCTCTCTTTGCTTAGAGGACCCCATTAAATATTTCCTGTAGAGCTGGTTTGGTGTTTACAAATTCTTTCAGTTTTTGTTTGTCCTGGAAGCTTTTTATCTCTCCTTCTATTTTCAATGATAACCTCACTGGATAAAGTATTCGCTGCATGTTTTTCTCATTTAGTGCTCTGAATATATCATGCCAGTTCTTTCTGGCCTGCCAGGTCTCTGTGGATAAGTCTGCTGCCAATCTAATATTTTTACCATTGTATGTTACAGACTTCTTTTCCCGTGCTGCTTTCAGGATTTTCTCTTTGTCGCTAAGACTTGCAAATTTTACTATTAGATGGCGGGGTGTGGACTGATTCCTATTGATTTTGAGGGGTGTTCTCTGTACCTCCTGGATTTTGATGCTTGTTCCCCTTGCTATATTAGGGAAATTCTCTACAATAATCCTCTCCAGTGTACCTTCTGCTCCTATTTCTCTTTCTTCTTCTTCTGGAATCCCAATTATTCTAATGTTGTTTCGTCTTATGGTATCACTTACCTCTCAAATTCTCCCCTTGTGGTCCAGTAGTTGTCTCTCTTTTGCTCAGCTTCTTTATTCTCTGTCATTTGGTCTTCTATATCACTAATTCTTTCTTCTTCTGCCTCATTTATCCTAGCAGTAAGAGCCTCCATTTTTGATTGCACCTCATTAATAGCTTTTTTTTATTTCAACTTGATTAGATTTTAGTTCTTTTATTTCTCCAGAAAGGGCTTTTATTTCTCCTGACAGGGTTTCTCTAATATCTTCCATGCCTTTTTCGAGCCTGGCTAGAACCTTGAGAATCGTCGTTCTGAATTCCAGATCTGACATATTACCAATGTCTGTATTGATTAGGTCCCTAGCCTTTGGTCCTGCCTCCTGTTCTTTTTTTTGTGGTGAGTTTTTCGGCCTTGTCATTTTGTCCAGATAAGAATCCGCTGTTCTCCTTGTTAAGTGAAATTGGTCTTGGCTGGATTTCTTGTTGATCTTCTGGGGGAGGAGCCTGTTGTAGTGATTCTCAAGTGTCTTTGCCCCAGGCGGAATTGCACCGCCCTTACCAGGGGCTGGGCTAAGTAATCCTCTCAGGTTCGCTTTTGGGAGCTTTTTTCCCTGAACGCTTTCCGTAGAGTTCCGGAGGATGGGAATGAAAATGGCGGCCTCCCAATCCCCGGTTCAGAGGAGCTGAGAGCTAGGGGCCCCAGTCTTCAGTGCGCCTTCAGAGAAAAGCGTTTAATCACTCCCGTCTCCCCAGCCTCCGGCCGCGCCCGGAGAAAATCATGCGTAATCAGTCCTGTCTCACTGGCTTCTGGGAGCGCTCCGAGCTCACCCAGCCTGTGACCAAGCGTCTCTGTCTCTGGCAGAGTCCCACCTGGAGTCTCTGAACCCCGTAGATCCCTGAGCTCTCCCGGGTCGGAGTCTCCCCAGATCTTGTGGGGACCCCTTGCACAGAGCACCGGCCCATGTCACAGACCATGGCTCTCGGAAACCCCAAGTTCAGAGTTCACTCCTCGGCTCTGTCTCCGCAGCCGGCTTCCCTGCTCTAATATCTGTGAGCTCTGTGACACTCAGACACCCCCGATCTTTCTGTGACCCTGTGAGACCTGAGTCCACGCTGTCCCCGTGAGGTCTTCACCCCAGTTTAGCCTCTGGAGTGATGTCCCTCCATGGAGCAGACTTTTAAAAGTCTTGATTTTGTGTTCCGGTGTTCCGCCACTTGCTGGGAGCCGACCCCTCCCCTTGGGGTCTATCTTCACGTGGAGTTGGATTCACTTCTCCGCTGGTCCTACCTTTTAGAAAGTGGTCGATTTTCTGTTTCTAGAATTGTTGTTTTTCTTCTCTTCGATCTCCTGTTGGATTCGTAGGTGTTTGGAATGGTTTGATAGGCTATCTAGCTGATCTCCTGTTGCCTGATGTTGTCTCAGCCTGCTACTTCTCTGCCATCTTGACTCCTCCCATCCCCGAAGGCAGCCGCTTAATCAACTGAGCTACCCAGGTGTCCCTAGATTTGGTATTCTTTTTTTTTTTTTTAAAGATTTTTTTAAATTTATTTATTTGTCAGAGAGAGAGGGAGAGAGAGCGAGTGAGCACAGGCAGACAGAGTGGCAGGCAGAGGCAGAGGGAGAAGCAGGCTCCCTGCCGAGCAAGGAGCCCAATGTGGGACTCGATCCCAGGACACTGGGATCATGACCTGAGCTGAAGGCAGCCGC
Source organism: Taxidea taxus jeffersonii (assembly GCA_003697995.1). Classification (NCBI taxonomy): domain Eukaryota; kingdom Metazoa; phylum Chordata; class Mammalia; order Carnivora; family Mustelidae; genus Taxidea; species Taxidea taxus. Next base: position 3,923 of record RCUC01121535.1, on the reverse strand, counting down.
TTAACCAACTGATCCACCCAGGCGTCCCATTTTAGCAGGATTATTATAGGGTGAGATACTATTTTGAATATATCTGTCAAATAATTTTGATTGGTTCTGTTTATAATTAAGTTGCGTGTGTGTGTGTGTGTGTGTGTGTATTCCTTTTGTATTGAGTTGGGACATGCTGTTGCAGACTTCAGTATAATGCAATTGTGACAGGCAAGTGAGATTTCTAGTTGTTTTTTGCCTTTTTTTCCCCATTAGTACACACTATCTTTAGATAAAATATGCTTTGGATACTTTTCATAATGATTATGGAATTTCCTTTTTTGTTTTATTTAATTTTAAAACTGAAGTTCTAAAGATTTAGTTTCATTTTAATATCAAACAAGTAAAAACATTTTTATTAAAATGCTTTGGTATATTTTTAGTGATGATTTTAAAAAATGAATGTATTTCTAGGGAGTGCCAGTGGAATTTTTGGTCTTACATGATGTTGATTTAATAATATCCCATGTGGAAAGTAATATGCACATTGAAGAAATACAAGAAGATGAAGATGAGGATATGGAAAGTCCAGATATGGGTAAAACGTTTTGTGATGCTCCTCCCCTGCCTACCCCCCATTTGTGCTTGGCATCCATAAGGTCAGTGAAATTTCAGTGAATTAACTTTCTCATAGAATTTTTTGACAGTCAAGACTATGAAAAAACCTGGAGAAACCTATTTTGAATAATATTTTATCAAGCTGATTTGGTAGAAAAGGTAAGGATGCTATATTTTGTTGAGTGTGATACATTTCATTGTTACATGCCAGGCTTTCTAGCTTTCCACATCGGTGCCTTTATCTTCTAAATTGGTTCTTTCAGCCCTACTAGTCTCTTCCATGTTTAAAAAAAATGACCTAGGAGCCACAATTGGTATTTTACTTTTCTTTTTCCTATTAGGATATGAAATTCTAGTAAATATTGTTGGATTTGTAATTGTAAATAAATCTGATTATTGACAATTTGGGAGTAAATTTCAGTAACATTTAAAACTTCTTTTTTAACCCATTTTATTTCTTTTTATTGTACTTATTGCTTATGTTTTTGAAGTATTCTATAGTTTCAAGGCTATTCTCCTACATGTTATTTACTTTGACTGAATTGGCTGATGTCCCCTTCATTTTGTAGATGAAGAATCTGGTTTAGCAGGGAAGTGTTGGAAGAAGAGGACAAGAATGGATTAGAAAATAAGAAAGGACTGGAAGGAAATGAAAATATCTGAATAAGAAGGAAAAAATAGATAAATAGAAAAATAGGCCTTTATTAATTTTGGTATTGAAGTTATAACTTGTTAGTGTCATGGAATATGGTGTTTTAAAGTTCCTTTAAGTTAGTATAGTATAACTCTTATGTTTCAGATTTGAACACAAAGGGAGAGTTATGTGACTGACTAGAGTCACACGGCTGAAACCTGTGGAGATGCACCGTAATTCAGATCTAGTATTTTTTTTTAAAGATTTTATTTATTTATTTGACAGAGAGAGAGAACTCACAAGTAGGCAGAGAGGCAGGCAGAGAGAGAAGTGGGGGAAGCAGGCTCCCCGCCGAGCAGAGAGCCCGATGCGGGACTCGATTCCAGGACCCTGAGATCATGACCTGAGCCAAAGCCAGAGGCTTAACCCACTGAGCCACCCAGGTGCCCCCAGATCTAGTATTTTTATTTTATAGTATTAGAAATCATATGAAAGTAATACTCTCATTTGTAAATTGTCTTCCTCCATTCCTTTCTTTGTATTGTGTTATTATAAGGATTTATGAACTTTGCATAAAGTAGACAGGATAATAGAACAAATCTCCTGGTATCCAGTACCTGGCCCCACCCAACCACCATCAATGCATGGCTATGCTGTTCCAGTCATTGCCCACCCCTTATTATTTTGTTGCAAATCCCAAATAGAGAGTTTCATCCAAAAAGATTTCCCTATATATTTCAGAAATATAAGGATTCTCCTTTTGAAATGAACTTAATGAGCACTGGGTGTTGTATGCAACTGATGAATCTCTGAATTCTACTTCAGAAACTAATAATAGAGTATATTTTAATTAAATGGAAATTAATTAAAAAATTGAAATAATAAAAATGAAAAATGAGCATAATTGGGGCACCTTGGGTGGCTTTGTTCGTCAAGTGTCCAATTCCTGATTTTGGCGCAGGTCATAATCTCAGGGTCATGAGATCAAGCCCTGTGTTGGGCTCTTTTATGTCTTGGAGCCTTCGTATATATTTTTCCTTTTGCCTAAGACATTTTTTTAAAAAATTTGGATTCTCTAGCTGGAAGGCATTGGCTCTCTAAATCTGAATCTCTATATTCCAATCTCTCAGGTACCATTTTCTTTCCTTAAATTGACACAATTTATAACTATGTGTTTATTCAGTGATGAGTTTATTGTCTGACTTCTCTGTTAATAGGAGCTCCACATGGTCAGGGACTAAGTCTGTTTTGTTTACTGTTTTCCCTGCTGTCCATCACAGTGCTTGTCATACAGTAGAATTTGCATTTATATAAGTTATGCATTTAAATACACATTAATTTATTTTTGAACATTTTAGATATTCAAGATGATGAAGTGGCAGAAACTGTTTACAGAGATAGGAAGAGACGGTTGCCTTTGGAACTCACAGTGGAACTAACAGAAGAGACATTTAACACGACAGTACTGGCTTCTGATAGCATAGTACTTTTCTATGCTGGTTGTGAGTATGAGTCTTCAGAGGACAGACTATTACGTATTAGGAGATTCAAAGTGGGTGGATTTTATTTTTGCATTCTGTATATTGCATGTAGTAGAATGACATAGTGTTCACATGTCCCAACTAGACTGCACATATTGAAAGATTTACTAATTTACTAATCTAGAAAAATGATCAATTCATGCTGATGTTTTTAATATATTAGCAGTTCTTATGGATCTATAGGACATATACTCCTTTTAACTTCAAGAAAAAGCCCTTCAGCTATATTCCTTGCACTATGAATGCAGAAAATTAGTTGCATTTAGAATCCTCTTGAATGATTGCATACTCTTGGGTACCATATATTAAAATATTTCTTATGAAGGAATAACAGTTTTGGGAAACCTATAAGTCAGTATGTTTGTAAATGTGTAGGTGCGGATGCTTTGGAGATATGCATGTTGCAGTATCTGTTGATTTTTTATTTTAATGTAGGGCAAGCAGTATCCCTGGCATTTCTGCAATCCTATATCGATTTGGCAATTAAATTAAAAGGTACGTAATGTGGTATGGATGCTTAATTTCTTGATTTTAAGCTATAGCTATTTGTAAAACCATATCATGCTAAAGCTGAGGAAAACCACATAAAATTTCACATTTTCTATTTGTGTCTGCAACATTACATTAATGAACCATAAGTTTCAGAAATGCTCAGAAGCATTCATCTTGGTTCTTTTCATGGAACTGTCTTCAGTAGTAGGTAGAGAGCCTATGTATTAAGTACTTGTGGCCACACAGTTAATCCAGTAATCATTTTGGCTGAATTCATTTAGCAAACATTTATTGAACTATTAAATATTATTAAACAAATACTAAATACATTTAAACAAAAATGTGACAGATAAGACCCAGTCTTACAGTCTAACCAAAGATCTAAGATCTCAGTGTTCTTAAAGCTGTTTAGTTAGCTCCTTATGGACTGGGATATTTATTAATAGCTGAAGTCTTTTAACTGTTCTATGAAAACCTGATCCAGGGGTAGGTAAATAAGAATTCAAGGAATGGACTTGAATTCAAGGAATGGGCTTGAATTCAAAATACCTATGCCATCGTTCTAGCAAAGACATAAGGAGAGGTAGGAAGGCATATTAATAAGAGAGAGATAATGGTGGATTAGGATAATGTTTTATAATCATTTGAATAAGAATATCATGCTTCAT